>VIAB01000858.1:33151-43519 GCA_009801035.1 Oophaga pumilio | reverse complement strand
CATACTATACCCACATAGACACAGAGCCCAGAGAGTGTCATACTGTACCCATATAGACACAGAGCCCAGAGAGTGCCACACGTTGCTCTTAGTGGCAGTCAGGGCTCATATAGTGCCATACTGTGATTTTATGGTGAGCTGAAAATCCACCAAGCTGATATTAATCTCCCGCTCTATATACAAGTGTTGATTTGATCTATATTAATCCGTTCCCCCTTAGACCTAACAGCTCTGTGGGTGAATCCGCCGCATGAAGTAATAGGACTGATGAGCCATATGAAACCTTAATGAACTTGTGCCCTGTCCCTATAAATGGCCGCCTAGCTCCCCCGGTGCCACGTGTGCAATATAGCATAGATGAGGGTGGGAGATTGTGCTGCTGTTAGGAGGAAAAACAGAGTAACATAAAATGTCAGACTTCCCGTACGTCCGATCCCGCCTCACAACAATGGACATTTAACAAGCGGCATTCCATAGGAAGGGAGGACTTAGTGTGACCAAGGAGGACACCACTCTAGAGATGGCGCTAGGACAGAGATCTGACCACTAATAGATCTCAAAACAATAGAATAGATCTAAAGACTAGATTACATAACAGGAAGATGTGTGATAAATCACTGGAAGGAGACCATCTTTCCAAATTACAAGTTCACAAACTTTGGAAAGAAAAACTTGGCAATAGTCGTGGTACGGCAACGTCAAGGTGGCTCCTCTGCGGACAAGGCATGAGGTTCCCCTATAGATCTGGCAGATGTTATAGCTAGGAAGAAAGTAACTTTTTGGATAAGGATTTATGAAAGACTTCATCCATTGGTTCAGAGAAAAATCCTAAATCTCTTAGAGCTGAGTCCCAGTTTTCAGTCCTAAGATGGGAGAAGTCAGAAGATGGGCGATAAGGCTCTGCTTAGCAGACTGTTACAGACTTGTTTTATCAATGCCTCTAATGATGAGATCCATCTTGCCACAAGGCTGAGGATGGAAGGACCATGCCAACAGACGTCACCTAGTGGTTCAGAGGGAGAGTGTACATATTTAGGACTCTGTCAAAATATGAACTTTGCACAGGTCAGAGGATGGAAGGTTTTCTTCTGTAGAAGGAGTTTCTGAAGGTCAATGAGTTTAGGCCTCTTAAAAATACTTCCCGTAGGAAGATCATGATCTTGTATTCCCGCAAGTTGTCGCTATTCACTCTCAATGGGATATCAAGCAGAAAGGACCACTCAGTCCTGCGGCCCTGGGGGGGTTCAGACCTGGACTGTGACAAGGACCTCCTTACCTTAACTGAGAGCCCACTAGATTACTATAGGGTCTGGCCAACCGTAAGGATATCAGGTTGAATCTCATGAGGTTTTGACATAATGTCCCAAGGCACATATTCTGCACCAGGGGGAGTCATCCAGGTAAATAAGTCCAGGTGTCCCATATATGAGATCCCACCCTGAAAAGTTGTAAAGAAACAAAGAAATCCAGGAGCAAAGAGCTTCTGTGCCCAGCTGCATGGAGGACAGCAGACACCTAACCAAAGGTCTGAGGACCCTAAGTGATACTGGAAAGAGGAGCAGTGGATGGCAGGCGCCTGGTGCTGCCTGTCTGCACTGTGTCCTTAGAACGTAAAATCTCAAAATAGGAACAAGAAGCATCTTCGAAGTGTAAAAGACCCATGACCCCCACAAGGGTGCACTGGAGCTTCATGAAGATCGACATCCAGAATCCATGGGTTGGAAGGAGAAGAATACTTACAAAATAATGCAGGGACTGGGGCAGTATTCAGACTCTGCGTAAAAGACTCTTTCCTTTCATTATGGATTACATGACCCAGTGTAGGGGGCTAAGCGGCCTCTTCTAGGGTCAGAGGTCGGGGCTGAAGACCCACCTGTTCCGACAAGCCTACAGCCTACAATGATCCTCAGTCTACTGAACCATCGCACGACCAGCTCTACCCTCTCCTAGTGTATCCTCGCCTATCCCTGTAGATTGTGAGCCCTCGCGGGCAGGGTCCTCTCTCCTTCTGTACTTGTGTGTCCCTTGTTTCGCACATGTTTATTGTACCTGTCTATATTTTCCCTTTTCATATGTAAAGCGCCATGGAATAAATGGCGCTATATAAATGTGTAATAATAATTAGGGTTTGATTACATATTACATCCTAATTACCCTCATTCTAGCTCTGCTGGTTAACGTGTCAGAGCTGTGATGCTGCCCTCTTCTGGCATAAGAGGGTAAAACCAGTGGTGTCTCACTGAATTTTCTACTCTTACAATACTGCACGAGTCTAAGGCTGTGTGCACACGCTTCAGGAATCGGCAACATTTCTGCAGCATTTTTGAACACTACATAAGACGCCAGGCATCTTCCATCAGGTTTTTTTTTTTGCTCTTCATATGCTTCTTTTAGTTTGTGGAGTTATTCGAAGTATAATCTCCCGAAGAATGGTCAGGTCGCTCTTTTGTACCAGCTTTGTGTGGTTTGAAACCTGAAGTGGTTAAGATACTATCAAAATTGTGAACAGTGAGTCATTGTTACATAGTGTCAGGGAGAACACCAGAGAGATCACCAGATCCCACTGCAACCGCCGATTTGTCAGAGAAAACAACTCCGCTGCCTCCAATCGTCAGGACAATTACACAGCTGGCTGAGAAGTGATGGACGAAACCACTTCCACTGCTAGGCCGGTTATTGGGGAACTCATAGTGAGCGTATGGTATATACACCCTCGATTCCAACATGTGGAATATATATATACCCCGGTATGGTCACTGCAGGCTCCACTATAACACAAGTCACTACTCGCTGTCATCACCAATCATTTATACAGGCCGATTAGACACACGTTGCAGGTAGTGTTTGGCTTTACGGTGCGGTTTACAGATCAAGAGGAACTGAGCTATTTATTTTTATATATTTAATCTGGAAAGTTAAGAGTGTTTACAAAAAAAAAATATACAAGATGATACAAAATGGGAACAAACAATACGGTAAATACAATCACATGAAATAAAAGTGATAACAAAAAAAAAAGTACTAAACCTGATATGACATTTATGGTTCAGAATTCAGCAGGAGGTACTCGTTTAGGAAACGTACAGAACTCACTGCAAGCTGTACTTTCCAGGCCAGAAAAATGAGAGAAACCCAAACTCTGATTTTTATTAGATCAAGGTAAAGGCACTGTCACACTTAGCGATCGCACTAGCGATCACGACATGACCTGGCGAGATCGCTGGTGCGATCGCTATATGGTCGCTAGTTAGCTTCCAAACACAAAGATCTCATCAGAGATCAGCGATCTGTATAACGACCTCTGCGGTCGTTGGGAAAACCTAGTCCCGCCTGCGACGCTGGTGAAGTCGTTCATAAAGGGTGTCACACTCAGCGATTCAGGCTCACCAGCGGGACACCAATGACCAAAAAACGGCTCAGAACGTTCATAAGCGATCAACGACATCTCAGCAGGGGCCACATCGCCACTACATGTCACACACAGCTAAGTCGCTAACGAGATCGCTACTGCGTCATAAAATCGCTGACGCTTTAGCGATCTCGCTTAGTGTGACAGTACGTTTACACCAACATACCTCCCCTTGGTGAGCTCATATGAGGGCTGGTTGTGGGATGTGCTAGGTTTTTTAGATTATGAGATCCCCAACTTTCAGGATATCTTCACCCCTGGAGGTACTATGCGGGAGATATTGTTGTCATATTCCTATCATGATTTTACCCTTTTATAGAGATGAAACATGGCATGGATAGCATCATCCATCTGACCAATATTAAGTTGAAGGTATTCGGCTGGCCTTACGGTGATGCGAGTGAATGTGTTATGTTTGCCTCTTTTGTACAACACCGAAAATATATCTGCCATAAATATCGGATCGATGCAAACCCCAATATTCATCACTGGCTACAAAGAGACTGAGATAATTCCTTTGAACAGAGGAAACTTTTGCTTTGAAAATTGTACTTCTCCGTCTCAGCATACGAATCCTAGACTCGGTGGCTGGCTCTCAGCAGACCTCTCTTATAATTACCTATTCACTGCAGGAGGTCCTACTTCAATGGAGGTTGGAGTGTCAGCTCTTTCTCTCTTCCCCAGTGATAATTAATCCCGTATGTTCAATGTGAGGGTGTTATGTCCCCTCTCTGGAGATGTCTTTATGGAATTTACAATTTTTCTCTGCGACACATAGAATTGCACGTATTCTTTCCTAGAGCGTTTTCTGGGCGCTTTTTAGGGCAGGTTGTAGAGAGGTCCCACCTGAAAAGATGTCATATGCACATACCCTTGGAGATCCTTTCAGAGATAGAGGGAAAAGCTCACAAAATGAGTCGCTGCTCTGCAGCACCAGGGTTGTCCACATTTGAGGACAATTTTCTTACTTGAATGTTTCTAATTAGACTAAATATCATTTTTGCAACATTTTCATTAAAAAATTTGCACCAATTGCCCCTTCTAAGCTCTGTGCTCCGCCGTCTCTTGTAACGCTTTTATCCAACTTTTTCTGAGCTCTCCGCTGATTTGTGACCACATCAAAGTTGAATGTGCAAGAAGCCGAGAGCCTGTAAAAGCCAAACCGTGCAAAAATGTTAAAGGAACCCAATTGCAAACATGATTTTCAGTCCCAAATGCATGCATAAAAGTAAAAAAAAAAACAGTCCCTAAAAACAACTGCTTTAAGGACAGCATGCACCTGTCCGCACACACATGTAATTCCCGGCACAACCATATGATGCCGGACACTCCATCGTATCCACACGCCACTCATACGTGACTGTCAGCATTGCACATCGTTCACACAGCCTGTGCCAGGCAGCTGTTGTGCTGTGATGGCATGCAGTCACCATGGCGATGTCGGGTTGGCAGGATATATCTGATAATACCCACTGATCCACTGGTATGAGTCATACACAGGAATGGAAGAGGGTGGTGTGCTGTGTCCCTTGTGAACGTGCAGCCCACGCTCCCTCATCAGGGCTCAGTCCGTCTATACGGCAGGTATACATGGGTGTTTTCCAGCAGTCCTATGTAAGACACACTGCACATATGAATATACAGTAATACATATACGCCTCAGTGACTGTCTTTGCCAAAAGACCCAGATTTGCCGGGAACATCCCGATTTTTTTTAAAGTCCTTGTAAATGTGACCGTAGGTCGGGGTCAAATATCCCAAAATTGGTAAGATCAGCGCCGGTAACTATGAGATTTCTCTGCAGTAGGGTCGGGGTGGCCCCTATATTTATTGCGCAGGGCTGCGTCATTAGTAATACATATTTGCTCTTCTCTCCGCAGCTTCGCTGTTCATCATCGCCATGCTCCTGGGAAGCCTCAATAGCTGCTGTAACCCCTGGATCTATATGATGTTCACGGGTCACCTCTACCACGACCTCCTTCAAAGCTTCCTGTGCTGCTCCGCCCGGTACCTGAAGTCGCGACAGCAGGGAAGCGACCTGAGCGCCAGCAGAAAGAGCAACTCCTCCACCTTCGTGCTAAGTCGCAAGAGTTCAAGCCAGAAAAGTATCACCCAGCCGTCAACAGCGTGAAATCCCTTCTGCCCCAAAGATGCAGAAGTGTGTGGCCTGGGGAGGGATCTGTGCTGCGTTCCGGGTCAAAAATCAGTTGGAAAGACTAAGAGCCACAGACAAAGCTAAACTAAAATAAATCTGGAGGACACATGCTCGAGGGGGTTATGTTTGGCCAGTCTCACATTTCGAGCTTTAGGGGTATCTTTAAAGGGGTCTTCTCACTTGCCATAAATATGTAATTTTTTTGCTTAGTGTAAATGCCGCTGTTCTCCCGATTCCAGGGATGTTTTTCTTTTGTTCCTGCGCCTCTCCATTCCTGAGATATGGCCTCCTCTTCCCTGTATGTAAATCTAGCCTAGTTAGCCAAAGGGCGGAGTAGTCAAGAATACGCCCACAGAGGGAGGAGCTTCTGACCACACCCACTGGGCCTAAAAGACCAGATATATGTACAGGGAAGAAGGGGCCATATCTCAGGAACGGAGAGACATAGGAAGAAAAGAAAAACAACTCTGGATTCAGGAGAACACTGGCGTTTACACCAGGTAAAGAAGATGACATATTTATGGCGAGTGACAAGTCCCTTTAACTGATTCTCCCAGTCTGGAGGCTGAAGGTCTGGTAACTCACTGGCGCTCCATCCTTGGTCTGTAGGGATCGCATGCTGCAACCCCTGCACACCTGTAACAGCCCTAAGGCACAGATTAAAGAGCAAAGATGGAGGCACCATTGGCTTTAGGTAAATGGAGCTTAATTGTTGCAAAGCCTTTTCCAGATCTCTGCTTGTTGTCACAGAATGGAGACACACTGCAGTGAGCTGCTATCTGCTGGGTGCGTGAGACGTTGCCTGGGTGGGTATTCAGCTTGTGACTGGCAGCAGGAACGTTTCCATTCAGTGACAGACAGCAGAGATCTTGAAAATGGATGAAGGAATTGGAACCCAAAGGCCCATGTTTATTAAAGGGGCCTTCCGGTTCCGAGGACATGCTGTCGCCTCTCCATGCTGAGACCCCTCCCCATAGAAGTAACCGGACACTGTCTCGCCCCCTCCCCGGTTATCAGCCACGCCCACTGTTTGTTTTTTTTTTGTATAATTGTACAAGCTTTATTTGCACAAGACTTGACAATCTTCATGTTGTATTTTCACGTGATGAACAGCGCAGTGTGAACACGGCATAAGGTGAAAGTCCCCGTTACATCACGGTAGCCGTATGATTGGCTTATTATGACGTCATGTGACCTCTCAGTGACGCCTCTTCATTCTCGCGGCTCGCTTAGCCCCTCCCTCTTCTTTCCGGACCGCTGAACACCCAATCTGTGCATTAAATGTGTAAAATTATAATTTCTGTACAAAACACCACGAATGTCAATACCTTCCATACTTGTCAGGATTCTGGGGGGCGTCCGGCGACGGCAGCGCTGAATGAAGAGTAATCCTCAATCTACTGACCACCATCAACCAACATAGGAAAAAGGGGTAAAATAATTGGTTGTCGGGGCAACTGAATTCCATGGCTTCTCATCTATGGAAACCAGTGCAGGTAAAGGGTTCCCCTGGCCACCAATGAGGTTTTTGCTTTCATTTTATTGCAATCTGAGAGCTGCAATCTGATTGGTTGCTATGGAAAGTAACACTGAGACAAGGACAAACTGTAGCCCCTAGCAACCAATCAGCTTGCTGACTTCACATTCCAGCCAAATCTGATTGGCCACTGTTTTTTGTTTTTTTTTAAGGTGAGACAACCAATCAGAGCACAGATTTCACTTTCTAACCTGCAATGGTAAAATGTAAACTGAAATCTGATTGGACAGCACCCTCAGCTTTCCTGCCCATACCTCGGTGTCACGAAGCGATGGCGGCAGAGAAGAGCGGGGGCTTCAGACTCGATGCACCTTGTATATAATGTTTTATAGAGGAATCACTTTTCTCCGCCATTTTACAGATCACTGATATATTCTGAGAGTTTTATTTTATGTCTTGTAAATAAGAGATATCAGATCTATCTTTAATAAACCGCGCTCTGTACCGCCTCCTGCTGGGGAGCTGAGTCTGCTTTGTACTCCTTCTAATGAGCCGGCATTTTATGGGGGTCAATCAGAAATCTGCTTCTTTCTCCACTTATAAGCCCCTTCTTCTCCCTCCACTCCCTGAAAGCATCATTCACATCAGCTATAATCTGCCTTGCCCAGCTGCCTACTGAGGTCTATGGAGTGGGGAGGAGCAGAGAGGGGGGCACATAGACACACACAGACCCATGCTGCTGCTTTCTAGTAAGTGTTTTATCTCCTCATAGTGCTGAACTCACAGCTACACTCCTTAGTATAGCTGTATCATCTCCATGCTGCAGCTTTATAGCAGGTGATTTGTTGCACCCCGGTGCTGAATTCAAAGCTATGCTGCTTAGTAATGCTGTATAATGTCCTCCATTCTGTTGCTTTATAAGTGTAAGTGTTTTATCTTACGTCGGTGGATTTACAGCTACACTCCTCAGTATTGCTAAATATTTTCCTCCATGCTGTTGGTTTCTGGTAAGTGTTTTATCACACGCACCCCACTGCTGGATTCACAGCTACGCTGCTCAGCACTACTGTTTATTGTCCTCCATGCTGTTTGTTTCTAGTAAGTTCTTATTCTCACCTCAGTACTGCATTCACAGCTACATTGCTCAGTATTGTTGCACAATATAAGTGTTTTATCTCACTCCAGTGCTGGACTTGCAGCTATACAGCACAGAACCTCTGTATAATGTCCCCCATGCTGCTGCTTCTGAAAATGTGCTATGTAGAGGCAGAATAGCAGTAATTCCTCCTGTCTGTGTGTGCTGTTTATGGGAGACATCATGGCAGCTCATCTCCACTCACTAGCTCAGAGACAGCTGAAAAGTAACCTTCAGAGACACACATGGTCCGCACAGTGCTCCTGACATGCTCTGTGCTCTTCAGATCTCGCCATTGATGTACCTCTCAGTCTGTGACCTCCCCACCCAGTAGATCAGCAGGCAGCCCCCTCGATGGACTTTTTTTTTTCATTATGTTGCTCCCCTGTATAAAATAAGCAAATGCATCATCTGAAATACTCTGTGCTTCTGCTATGTAACTGTGACCGCCCCCCCCCCCCAACACAGAATCAGCTCTGATCTGCTGTGGTCCCTGCTCCTTTCTCGGTGTCTCGGGGGGATATGGGCCGGGATCTTCTGGATTGTTGGCACTGTCCATTTGCCCAGCACGTTCCTCCCAGATCTGCGCTGTCGTCCATTATGTCGTCTCGTTACCAGTTCAGATTTTACAATTTTTACTTTGTAACATTTTTTTTTTATTTTTTTAGCTATAAAAACTATTTTTTTCTGTAAACTCCGAAATCTGCAAGTGAAGAAAAACCTTTCGGAGCTCATCGCCTCATTCTGCACAGACCGAGGACGGGGAAGCTGCGCTCGCTGACAACCAAAGGTGCGCAAATAAAAACCACTTGGTATTCTCCGATTGTGCATGAAAATTGCCGTCAAGGAAGAGAAAGCGACGGGAAAAATCTGATTACAAGGTCGTGTTATGTAATGACCATGAAGAAAAAATGATCGGTGCTTTGTAGAAAACATCTGTCGCTTCATGGACACCATCAACAAGTAGGCTGGTCTCCCAGCATGGTTTATATATGTTTTTTCGGGTGGCATTGTGGCCAGAGCCATTGCAAAATCATGTGGTCAGAATATCAGTATTTATTTTTACTCCATTAAGCTGTTTTTCCTCCTGGAATTATTTGCATGAATCAATAAACTCATTGTCCTCATTAATATGGTGTCACTGCGGAGGCCGGCAGGGTCAGGCTCTCATCTCTTTAAAAACAGGAATGGTAACACACAATTAATTATACATTTCCAGGAGGAATAACAGGAGGAGGAGCAGAAGTCAGAGTAAAGATTCTCCAGATTTATTATTCTCAATATTCAATCACAGCAGGAGAACGCTACTTGTCAAAAGTACTAAACCAGTCAGAAAAAATAATGCGTCCTTCAGCAGCGTCGTGCTGATGGTTTCCAGGTAACTACTGCTGAATATTTGCTGCACAGACGGCACCAGCGGGAGAGCAAACATGGAGGATGCGCGATGTGAGCGGAGCTTCATTGCAGGATGTCCCAATCTAGACACATAATTACTTCCCCCTGCGGTTTATAAGCCGCGAGGGTCTCCGCTGTGCGCTACTGACACGTGTGTCTGGATTCTAGATCACATGGACATACATAATAAGAGACTGACACAAACTCCCTAAATGTGCGGCACTGTGCAAAAGTCTAGGCAGGTGTGGAGAAAATCCTGTGGGGTAAGAAGCTTCCAAACTCAGAAATGTTAATAGTTTATTTTTATCAATTACCAAAATACAAAGACTAAAGAAAAGAGAAATTTAAATCCCATCAGTATCATGTGACCGTCCGTCACCTCCATCATCAGTATCATGTGACCACCCATCACCTCCATCATCAGTAGTCACCTCCATCATCAGTATCTGGTGACCGCCCATCACCTCCATCATCAGTATCAGGCGACCGCCCATCACCTCCATCATCAGTACCTGGTGACCGCTCGTCACCTCCATCGTCAGTACCTGGTTACCGTCCGTCACCTCCATCATCAGTGTCTGGTGACCGCCCATCACCTCCATCATCAGTCTCTGGTGACCGACCATCACCTTCATCATCAGTCTCTGGTGACCGCCCATCACCTTCATCATCAGTCTCTGGTGACCATCCATCACCTCCATCATCAGTCTCTGGTGACCGTGCGTCTCCTCCATCATCAGTATATACTGATCACCCATCGCCTCCATCATCAGTATCTGGTGACCGCCTATCTCCAT
>VIAB01000857.1:206128-225015 GCA_009801035.1 Oophaga pumilio | reverse complement strand
TTCACACCCCTTGTAAGGAAGAAATCAATCAGATTTGGCCATTCAGGAGACCTGGAAAGTTGAGTGACAGCTCCAGTAGAAACTGAAATTGGTGTCCATCAAACTTTTCTGGAAACAGATGTAACCAAGAACCGACCTGATGGCAGAAAACAACTCAATGTCTATGGTTTGGAACACAATTTAAGAGAAGTAGGTTGGAAATGTTCATTTCCATTATCCATGGTTGGCATGTGAGCAATGGGGAGTTTCTTTACACAGAGATTCCCGATGCGTTTTATGAGTATAGAGGTGCACAACCAATCTATATGGAAATCTGTCTCGCCTGCTCCACCTGGACGAGCATCTCCAGCTTATCACTTCAAGATTTATGATATTGTTTATGAGTTGTGCAGCAACACTATAACCGTGTCTGTGTGGAGCGGTGGTGCCACCAAGGATGACTGAGGATGACACCTAATGGCATCCAGTAATAAGAGCGGAGTCAGAATTCCTGCATATCAAATACAAGACATATTTCGGGACCTCACGGTAGTTCTATCCTGTTAGTAATGTATTAAGAAACATCAAGAAGAACCTTTACTAATTGGTGGATTAGGGACCATTCATGGTGCTTCATCAGAACCTGGCTCTGCGTATTTCCTTTACATGGACTCTTGCCACTGGTGCCACATGGACCCAGTCCACCTGTGCTATGTGGGTCCAGTCAACCTGTTTCACATGTTCCCTGGATTTTTGCCCCCTGTTCTTAATATATTCTGTTCTTTTGTTCCACATAGATCCTTTCCATCTGACCTACATGGACCTTGTCCAGCTGTGTCTCATGGAGGCCGTCCAATTATCGTATGTGGACATTGTCCAAAAGTTCCACATGAACCCCGTTCACATCTTTTACTTGTGTGCTTCATTTGTCTTTATGGAATTAGTTCTACATGGACCTTGTCCATCTATTCATCATGGATTTTGTCCATGTTTATTACATGTATCTCATCCACCTGTTCTTCATGGACCCTGTCCAGGTGTACTGCATAGACTTTGTCCACTGGTTCTTCATGAACTCTGTCCAGTTGTTCTCCATTGACCTTGTCCACCAGTTCTTCATGAGTCCTGTCCATTTGTATTGCATTTATATATCAAAAAACTGACCGGCACATCCAAACATAGATCCAGTGTGAACAGGTGCTAAACATTTGTATTGCATTGACCTTGTTCACCGGTTCTTCATGTATCAAGTCCATTTGTATTACATAGACCCTGTCCACCTGTTCTTCATGGACACTGACCATTTGTACTACATGAATCTTGTCCACCAGTTTTTCATGGACCCTGATCATCTGTCCTACATGGACACTGTACACCTGTTCTTCATGCACCCTGTCCTTCATGCGCGCTGTCCATTTGCACTACATGGACCTTGTCCACCCATTCTGCATGAATCCTATCCAATTGTACTACATAGACTTTGTCCACCTTGTCTTCATGGATCCTGTCATTTTGTGCTACAAGGACCTTGTCCACTTGACTTCATGGACTCTGTCCATTTGTATTACATGGACCTTGTCCACCCTTTCTTCATGAACCTTGTCCATGTGTACTACATGGACCCTGTCCACCCATTCTTCATAAATCCTACCTATTTGTATTACATGGACTTTCTCCAGCTGTTCTTCATAGACCCAATTTGTACTACATGGACTCTTTCCACCTTTTCTTCATGGACCCTGTCTATTTGCACTACATAGTCCTTGCCCACCGGTTCTTCATGAACCCTGTCCTTTTGTCCTGCATGGTCTTTGTTCACCTGTTCTTCATGGATCCTGTCCATTTATTTTAAATCGAACGTGTCCACCCATTCTACATTGACCCTGTCCACTTGAGCCCGAGGTAGCCTTTTTACCTGTGCTGCAAGGACCCTCTCTACCTGTGCCACATAGATCTTGTCTACTTGTTCCTTGTCACTTGTTCTACATGGGCTTTGTCCTACTATTCCTCATAAATCCTACATGGAGTCTGTATCCTACAGTATTCTACATGAACCCCTCCCCATCATTTTAAATGGGTCCTTTCCACCTTTTCTACATGTTCTTAGTCCACTTTTCCTATATCGACCTTGTCTTCTTCTCTTACATGGACTGTATCCAACTGTTCCCCATGAATTCTGCCCAAATGTTCTACAAACGAGGCCAATTGTGTATGGCCATAAAAACAATACCTGCCATCATCTCTTAAGCTAGACATAGACAAGATGGCCATCGCCTCTTACAGAATCAACACCAAAGCAGTTGAGGGACCTAACAGAATATTGGTGGCATGTTCACTTTAAGAATGGACTGTCTCATCTGTCATCGAAGGAAACGGTTTAATTCCAGAGTTATTAATTACAGTCTGAGGCGGGTGATTTACTGCCCTCTAATACCTTCCTCGCTCTCTCAATGTCTTCACACATGGGCAAATGTGACCTTATCTAAATCTGCATCCATCAGGTTCAAGAAGACCTGCACTCGGAGCCGTGATTGAGGTGGATGACAAACGTATGCATTATGCTAACAATTTGGGAATAATTATAATTTGTAATTGCACAGTCTATATATAGTCCAGGGACTGTTCTAGAAGACACGCCGTCTGTCTAACATACAAAAATCCCCGTAAATGTAACTAAAGGGTTAGTCCTCACTATATCGGGACTATATTGTGGTGTTGGCTCTTTAAGGGGATATTATTTCAGTGCAAGATATTATTTAGGCGCTATATTGCGGTATTATGTATACACTAGTAGTGTGTGGCAGTATTTTGAGGGAACTGTATAGGAGCATAAATTAGGCATTATATGGTGGTATTTTTAGATATAGCTTTGCAATACTTGTAGACATTATATGGAGGTATTGTGTCAATGCTGTATAAAATCATAAAGTAGGTATTATAGCAGTATTATTTAAAGTACGACAGTATTTTTAGGCAGTTTTGTCTGGGGAATACATTGCAGTGTTTTGTTGGAAGTGGATGGAAGCATTAATTAGGCATTAAATGGCGGTATTATTTTTGACATAGTATGGCAGTTATATAGTGTAAGCTTTTCAGGGGATATAGCTCTGGGATCGCCGTCTGGGTAGACAGAGTGGCACGGAAACAGTTCATTCACAGACAGCAGTTCTGGTAAAAACTGGCCGCAACCAGTTTTATTAAAGTCCACAGCAAACAGAACATAATCAAAACCAAATCATAAACATAAGACCTGGGCTTGTCCAGCCACTTACTACACTTAGATAGATTTCCCTATCTATCCTGGTCCCGACTCTAACAGCCTGGGCCAAAACAACACATATGTTCAGCATTTACCAGCATGGAGTTTCACAGAGTCTCCTCCTTGTGTCTGAAGGCACCTTCAACGTCCAGACTTGAGAGAGCTCCCCTCCTATTCAGCAGCTATCCGCATGGATTCTCACAGAGACTACTCCTGTGTCCGGGGTACATCAAGCACCCAGACTGAGACAGCTCAAACTCCTGGAGACTCCTTCTTGTGCCTGGACTCCTTGTCCAGACTAAGCGAGCTCTCTGACTGTGTTCCCAGACACCTACTTCTGGCTTCCTAATTATCACTTGAGTGATTTCAGGTTTGAGCTGCAAGTGTGCACTGAATGGAAGGTGTAGTGACCTATCTCCACCACTAGTTTTGCAAAGCCACACATTTCCCTTATACCATACAGCACAGTACCTAGGTGAAATGTACACCCCATTCGACACATATTCCTTCACTGTCTCACAATAGACATTGCGTGGGCATTATATTGCAGTATTTTATAGGTGCTGTATGGGAGAATTTATTATGCATTATATGGCAATATTTTTTATATATGCCATTGCAGTATTTTTGGGCATTGAACAGCAGTATAATGTCAGCAATGTATTGCAGTATTTTGCTGGTAGTATATGAAAACATTTACTAGGCATCGTATGACAGCATTATTTAGATATGACCCAGCATTTTTTAGATGTTGAATGGCAGTATTGTGCGGATAATTATTTTGCAGTATTCTATCATTGCTGTATGGGAGCATTAACTTGGCATTAAATGTTGGTATTATTTAGAAATAGCATCGCAAAATTTATGTATCGAGAGGGAAATTTGTTGGGGTATTTTGTCATCTCGGTATGGGAGCATTAGTTAGGCATTGTATGGCGGTATTATTTAGATAAGTCATTGAAGTATTTTCGGAATTGATTGGCAGCATTGTGTCAGCAATATATTGCAGTAATTTGTTTGCTGCATGGGAGCATAAGAAGGCATTATATGGCAGTATGTTTTGTAAATAGCATGGTTCTAAATGGCAGTATAGTGTTGGCGATAAATGGTAGATTTTATGGGTGCAAAATATGGCGGTATTATATCCATACTTTATGGAAGGCTTTTTGTTGATTCTCTCTGAGTTTTCTCACAAACAGATACCAGAAATGATTAAGCAGAATTTTTAACAACCTGACAAGAGAAGACGACTCTGGGAATTAAATGTACTGATTATTTTTTTGGAATCTAAAGGGAAAGTGTTCTTTAAATATAAAAGTCAAGGACATATACTGTATACCAAAAGGCAGCTCATCGGGCCCTTGGAGAGAAGGGCCCAGCCCTGATTGAACCTCTGTGCATAATTGGACTCTATAACTGCACTGTCAGAAAATAAGAGGATGGAGAAAAAGCACAATGGTCACAGAAAGACATTTATACGCAGCCATAGGGCTCAGGTCACACTATCGGGAAAGTATATGTCACTTGCCTATATAATGGCTTGCTACAACCAGGGTCAATAAATGACTTGTCACGGCACACCTATATGGCGGTGTATGCTGGTGCCTCCAATCAGAGGTATATGTCACGAAATTCTACCTCCAGCTAAACTATTGCAGTTTGCACAGAGTCTACATATGTCCAAAGTCTAAATCCACACACAGCACATTTTTTGTAAAAAATGTCAAAAGGAAAATAATAATGAAAGATGACAAGTGTGGGCAGACATGGCATATGTGCAACCAGTGCAGCTACAGAGGGGCTCTGCAGGTAAAGGGGTCTACTGCATCTTATTCTCCTTCAGTCTAAGTGTAGAGGTCTGTACTGATAAATTTCCTGGCTTACAATTACTGGGAAATAGTTGGAGCGACATAGCGGGGGGCTTCATGAACAAGGGGTCTCTATACTGTTTTCGCGATATGCATCCCAGATCCAATGCAGCATTGGACAATCCCAGCTCTGCTTCATCCAACAGACTCCGCGTTATCGGCAAACTCTGCTGCATCTGACATACGCAGCGCTGTGACATTTGTGCCCGTGACCCGTTTGTAGGGACACGACTCTTCTCAGCTGGTGACAATTATAATACTAGTTCCTTTTGCCATTCAGAGGGCAGGACGTGTTAGATGGCGTGAACGCCAGTGTGCAGTACCCGGGGGCAGGTCCACGTTGTTGTGCCCGTGTCACATCGTTCCTATCCGCTGCCCTCCTTAATAAGTGTTGACAAACAGTGAATCATTACGCAATTATGTCAACCCTTCCTGTCAACCGTCTGAATTTTTACAGCAATGCCTCGCTGCACGAGCCTTATTACTACCAGATAATTACCCCATAGGGTTTCATAAAAGCCCGCGGGGGGTATTTATGTGATGTAATATAAAAAAAACAGGGAAAAACTTCAGGTTGGTCTGTCTGCTTGTTTGGACATCAATCATCCCCTGACTGTCTGGATTCTGGTATTAGATGCCTTATTAGTGGCGGCGGAGTTAACTCCTTGCACACCTTCCACAGGAGCACACCGTGCTGACTGTATCAGTCTTGGACTTCATGCACATGGCTGTAATCAGGGCCCAAACTAGAAAAGGAAGGGCCAAACTTTTGAATGGACCCCCCATACACGCTTTCTTGCAAAGTCTCAAAAAACTCTGGGAAACAGAGCACGTTTGGTGAACCACACACTTTCATAGTGCCCCCAATCAGTGATCATGCCCTCTCACAATAATAATGCCCCTTAGTACCTCCACACAGTAATGATGCCCCCTTAGTTATCTACACACACACTATGATGTCAACTTACTTTTTGCCAAACCGTATCAAGTCTTCTATGTGGACCACAAATTGGTGCCCACACACTGTCCGATCCCCCTTCAGTTGTGATGCCCCCCATGGTGAATTGCCACCTCAGTGCTTCCCAATCAGTACAATGCCCCCTCAATATATCTTCACATTGTACAATGCCCCCGGAGTTGCCGCCCATAGTAAAGTGAATTAGTGCCCCCTTGGTAAAAGAAAGGCTAGCTACAGCTCTGACTTTGCCTGACGTCAAGTTGTAGACTAGCTTTTTCTGGGCACGTCATTTCCACAGCCGTGTTGCAGGTTGCAAGTCTCAGTCCCAGCCCACCCTTAGCACTAAGCATCTGAGCGGAAAACTTCAGTTTCCTATAAGGCCGAATTCAGAAAACCGTATTGAAATTCTGGTCCGTTGCAACTGGATATTGCGTTGCACACGGATGGCGGATGTGCCTTTTCATTGCGCAGATTATTCTGACCCATAAACCGGACCAAAGTAGTGCATGCCGTACATTTTTTTCATGCATACCGTCTGTCTGCCTGAGAAATTGGACCAATTTTAATGTCTATCTGATCGAGCCCTAAAGCTGTCAATTGGGCTGGACCTGCATCCATAATATGGGTGCCCAAATGTGCCAGTGAAAAGCCTGTTAGAACTACCATAAAGAGCTTCAGTATCCTTGACATTGCTGCTTTTTTTGTTCAAATTTTTGAAAAATATTTTAAAAAATTTGAATATTTTTGCAAAAATTTTGATGCTTTCCATCTGGATTTGTATGTTTTTGGGTTTTTTTTTTTCCCCAAAACGGAAGCCATTTTGTCTTCCATAATAACCCCCTATCCTTCCTCACCCACTGGTGTAAATCCAGTCTTTGAGGCATCAATCACTTTCACAAATCAATGGGGGTAGAACAGTTTTGCATGTTTTATTGTTAGTGAATGATCTCTGTGTGTTCCCCTGGGTCATGTTATTTTAATGAAAGCCGTCATATTTTAGTGCAGCATTACATTCTCCTCCTTGATTAAATTCATATTCCTTCCTTCCAATCCCCCCTGGTGGGACCTGAAGAAGCACATAGCGGCTGATCCTATTATCGGTAATATTAGTGTTATTAAACCTCCTATACAAGGAGAGGGGCTTACAGACACCCACACATGAGCTGGGGAAGCCTGTAGTGAGTCACAGGATCGAACGGGCCGTGACTTCCCCCGAGACTGCAGGGAACTTCTGATTTATGCAGTGGTTGGCGCTGTAGGGTGCCAGTCTGCCATGCCAACCTCCAGCGCCTTGCATCTATATAATATATTCAGGTATATGAGTCAGTGAGTGTCAGCACAGATATCCTCTTAGCAGCAGACAATGGCGTATTTAAGACTTGAAAGCTGAACTGCCAATTACGATTTCATCAGACGTTGCCTTTTTATTCCTCACTACGAATGTAAGTCGGCAAATGCCAACTTTATTTTTAACGAGGATTGTATAAAATTGGATAAATACATATGATATGATTAATAAATGGCACGGTGCTTACCCTCAGGCCAGGCTGGGAAGTGCAGCAGTCACTTGAGTTGCAATACCAGACACAGCCTATGAGCGATGGTGGTGCTGTTTCTAGAAAAAAAATATTGATCTTCAAGGAAGGGATCCAGGTTTAAAAACAAAAACTAGTTTAGGACTGGGCATGGTCTGGATAGATGATAGATCGGTTCGTGCTACCCTGGTTCAGCATCCAGTCTGGTCGCCCGTTTCTGCTGGTCTACACTTCCACACCTGGAGCTAACGAAGCCTCACATTATGTCATGACTTGCATCGTGCCGCAACGTCACGCTGTCGTAGGATTTCAGGCCAAGGATGTTGGGTGCAGAAGTGGAGTTCAGCTGCTAGAGAGGACAAGACTAGACACCGGAAAAAGACAGCGCAAATCGAATAGCTCATCTCTACCTTCCGGCATTAATGGTCATGGCCACCTTACTGGCCACCATGCACTAGACCAGCGCTGCTCTGATGCAACTTTTAGACTGTGGGCAACCTTCTTACCATGGGTCCTTGGCCAACACCCTTGTCCTGATATGGCCACTCTACCTCTGATCACTGGAGATATTTGGCCATATAAATGCCGCTTTTTTTGGTTGCACCTTAGCAATCAACCATAAAAGATAGTGCCTACTATACCACCTTTTTCATTGTGACTGGTTCTGTCTTAAGGAAGATTTTACAATATTTCATAGTTGGACTGGTTGCATATTCTTTATTGTTTTATTTTACATTATGGCTTTTGTCAGTCTGAGCTGTAACTAAGTTTTTTGAGATTTTAATTCGTTTCTGCTCTAAAATCCTTCTTAAAGAGGTTGTGCGCTACTTTAACATTGATGGTCTATCCTTAGGATAGTTCATCAATGTCTGATCAGTGGGGGTTGCGACTGCTGTTCTCAGTGTCAGCCTCAGCCATTACTGCTCAGCTCTGTCGCCGAAATAGTAGCCGCTGCCGGATACTGCTCATCCGCCCCCTATTGATTTGAAGAGGGGGCATATGTGCAATACTGAGCCGAGCCCATTGTAGAGTAGCTGGAGCCTTGCTGTGCAGGTCCGGCCAACACTGAGAACAGCTGATCGGCGGGGTGCCGGGTGTGCGCCACCACCGATCAGACAGTGATTACCTATCCTACGAATAGGCCACCAATGTTAAGATAGTGGACAACCTCTTTAAAAACCTATAAATACCTGGGACAATTCCTCCCATTCATTTCTGTAGGAAATCCACTTTTAGGAGCGCTTTTTTGTTTTGTTTTTTTTAGGAAGAGATTTTGAAAAATATTATTACTATTAGGAAAAAAATATTAAGTCCCTTCTTTGCATTGGATACTGATGGAATTCTTTCCAAAACCCGGCACTGTGCAATCTAAAAGCTTTAAAAATAAATAAATAAAATATTCCAAAACCACTTCAGAAAAATTCCTCTAAAAGTTCCCCAAAAAGGTGTATTTCTTGAAGTGTTTTATACTTGAAAAACTCATCATATTTGTCGGACTCAAAAACCTCCATGTGAACATAGTCCTAGCCACACATAGCCAAGTCTTCCCAGGTGGAGCCACGTCAGCGGTCGTTTTCCTGGAGAGGCTTTGTCGTAATTTCTGGGCGTCTTTTACTTAATACTGTGAAGCATGTCACTTTGTTTTCAGGGTTTCCAAATCTTGAAGCGGTTAAAAGAAGCGACATAAGACGCTGAATATCGTTTTGAGGTTTCTATGTCCTATGTTCATTTTACAGGGTGATTTTTCGGGCGAAATACGCCTGAAATAAACGTCGTATGCACATAGCCTAAGACTTGAAAATGCCGGTCAATTTACAAGCCTCCTTCACACACACTAGGCCTTATTCATCAAAATGGCCTAACAATAATAATGTCTGTGTTGCCCCTAGCAACCAATCAGAGTTCAGCTTTCATTTCCTCAGAGCTGTTTCAGAAATGAATGCTCAGCTCTGATTGGTTGCTATGGGAAACATAGACATTCTTACTGTTTTGATAATTAAGGCCTTGTGTGCGTGTGAGGCTTAATATCTCTCAATGGGGGCCCACTTCTGGCTTTCCTAAGGGACTCTTGACCTCCAAAGCACCCTTGTTCTGTAACCGCTGTAGGCCCCTGGCATAAACTTACCGAATATGCCCTGTGCAATGCAACCATGCTGAATAATGGAGATTGTGGCCTCATAGCAGCAGCATCTGTGGGCAGCCATATATCAATAAATCCTATTATACCTAGAAATCCCGTTGATTACGCAGAATATTAGATGTCTGGATGATTTGTGGAACAGTTCCAGATATTCTAATCTGCGCCGTACGCTGAAATGATGTGTGCTGGAAGCCGCGCGTTCCTCTGATTCTCCTGCCGTATACCGCTGCTTAATAGCTTTTTGTTCTACACGAGCCTCGTATTATCCAAGGAAATCCTGCTATTTTTTTCCCACATCGCAATAAACTTAATTAACTCACTTGTTTACATTTCCATGAGGTCTATGAGTTTTCGTCCCCGGCCGCGCTCCCGGAGAGGCGCGAAACAAATTGTCAACGAAGAGATGTTGCTAGAATTCACGCACGCCATTAATAAATCATAAAGAATGTGAGCACCAATGGCGATCATTTCCCAGAACCCTGCAAGGATAATTTTACTGTGAAAAATGCTGTCCCCTTGGGGTATTACGTGGGTTTCGGATTCAGTTAACCCCTTTGTATCCACTCTGCAGCTGAATCTGTATTAGTGCTTCATTGTGCTGTATATGGATATAAAATATGACTATATGCAGAATATGGGTTTCATCCTGAGTGTTAAACATCATTCACATGTCCAATTTTCTCATCTGCCGTCAGTTTTTTTTAGCGGATAGCACTTGGACATATTATAATCTATGGGCTTTTTCCTGTGTGTTTTTTTAGGCACAGCACTGGTCTGCAAAATATAAACTAAAAATGGAGACATGTACAAGTTTGGTTTGATTTGTAAATGGCTTCATAAAAGAAATGTACAAAAAAACGGATGCTGTTGTGAATGTTTTGGAAATGAATTCTGAGCAGAAGCTCCCTCTGGTGGTTACAAACAGTACTGAACCATTCAATGAGGATTGGCAATCAGGATTCACAGACTGGCTTGATATAAGGGAGGTTCCCTCCCATCATGGTTGCCGGTGATCAATTGTTCTTGTCTCAACTGTGGTTCCTGGTTCACTTGGAAGCTTGCTGAGTCTCGCCTCTTCTTCTGCATTCAGATAGGATATTTTCTGTTTTTGTATTTGTGCTTACCATTTGCATATTTCTCTGCATTTCTGTGAGGTTAGCCAGGTTCCCCACCCCCCCGGGGGGCTTGGGCTCCTCTCAGTTCCTCTGGAGCCATTGTTATTTGTTCATTTGCCTTTTTCAGTGGCTGCGGCTTAGTTTTGTTACACCAGAGAACTGATTTAGGTGGTAGAGGTCGTGTGATCTCAGGTGTTTTTGCAATTAGTAGCGTTGGCATTTTTTAGGGTTTTTTTGGATTGCAGTGAGTATCCTTCCTATCCTTTTCTGTCTAGGCAGATTGGGCCCCAGCGTTTGCTCATACTATTTTCTGTCTGTGTCTGTATTTCCTCTTGTCTAACCGCCATTACATGTTTGGGGGCTTCCTATGTTCTTTGGGGATCTACTCCGGGGCAAATAGCTTTCCTATTTCTATCTTTAGGTGTAGTTAACCTCCTAGGCTGTGACGAGGCGTCTAGGACCAACGTAGGAACGCTCCACGGCTGCCTTTAGTTGTGGTGGTTAGTCAGGGTACTGCAATCCAATAGATTCCAACCTCTCTGGTGTATTGCCGTTTTTGCCTGCTCTCCTCAGCTACCGAAACATAACAGGATGCTATCCATTTTCATCTTTCTATTTTTTCACTTCCGCGTGATAGAAGATTAGCAAATTACCAGTTTATGAAAAAAAAGGATCACACATGGATGGTCAAAACATAGTCCAGCACATTGATGAAAAATAAATCCATTGGAGTAGCCCAGTCTGTTGGATCGTGTTCAGTAGATAAGGCTGGAGGGCACACTGGCAACGCACCTAAGTGTCGGGTCAATGTGGCTCTGAGTGAGTGTGTATTATAGCAGTTATTATATCAAGCAGTTCAAACCTCGGGTGCGCATACATTCCAGTAAATAAGTAAGGATCATTGTTTCTCAGAAAGTCAAAAAGTCACGTTCTCTTGGAGTACCGTCGTCACATCTGCCAGCACGTCTGCACATCTGTGGAGTGAATCTATTCAAGACATATTTTAGTTGGCGTTAGAGTTATCATTAATCTGCTAATCTTTTAAGGCTTTTTGCTGTGTTTTTTTCTGCATCCAAAACCTGATTTCTTGGCAGTAAAAAAGCTGCCGCCAAAATGCAGGTTTTGCTGCCTTTTTTGCTGCTTTTCCAGCTGCGTTTTTGCTGTGTTTTTAGCTGCGTTTTTCAGAATCCCAAAGTTAAACTTTTGCTTACAAGCATGAACAATACAGGGTGTTAGGCCACCAATGTAAGACTTTTGTGAAACCATAAAACATTTTTTGAAAAGAAGGCAATTTAATCAAATTATGTTTTTTATGTCTGAAACAATAGTGACTATTCTGAACAAAAAAAAACACTCGTAAACTAAGGTTACATGAGTTCATAAAAAACACAATGGTAAATGTAAAAATTTGTGGGAAGATGGATTGGTAGGGCATTGTTTACTTAACACTTTGGTAGGACATTGTTTACTTAACACATTGGTAGGGCATTGTTTAGTTTATCACATATCACTAATTTAATTAAACTGTTCTACTAACATCCAGACTCATGTATGGATACCAAGACATTATGGTGTAACCCTGGGAAAAAAAAGAAAAGAAAAGGGTTTCACATCCTGCTGTACGTTCCTTTTTATCATCAAAAACACTGAAAAATCAGCGTTTTTACTGTGTTTTTGCACTTAATCATTGTTTTCTATGGGTGAAAAATGCTGCAAAAATGCTGAAAGAATTAACGTGCAGCAGTCTTCCAATTCAGTTGGGAAAACGTAACAAGCGTGCACATGATATTTCTGAAATCTCATACCTTTTGCTGGTACTGCAAAAAACAGGTTTTAATTTGCATAAAAAATGGAGAAACAGTCGCAGCAAATACACAGTGTGTGAACATAGATTTCTAGGTGTATTTTTTTGCATACTAGAAAAAATGTTTTGAATTTGGCATTGGTTCTCATTCACATGGGTGAACATTCGGTCCGTTTTGTGCCATAAACCATACACCGTGACGGACATCACACAGACCGATCATAGCCAGTGTACATGGGCGTATTTCCAGACCAGAATAATGTATGAGTTGGAAGGCAGCTCTGGGACTTGAGCACACAGAGCCAGTCACATCTGCAATTTGTGGATGTAAATGGCCCATTTTTCAATATGACCATTTGGACCCAACCTAAGGCTTTAGAAGAAAGGGAAATGTCTTCATTCTGACCCATCCTAGCCACCCGGTGGAAAATATCTCAGGTTGGTTGGACTTTTAGTACCTCAACCCTCTCCCCCGAATGCTACAGAATCGGGCTTAGATCATTGTAGAGCCCTATAGTGATCTCATTGAGGTTCTGTAGATCCATCGGGCTGGTTTCAGGTGTAATTCAGATCTCCAAATGCAAATATGTTATAACCATGTGGAACCAGCCTAACAAAATGGGTCTTAAAACTCATTTGATTTATATTTCAACGAATGGAAGAAAATATTTTGCATGCAAGATTTTTTTCTATTCTAAAAATGAAACTGCTCCCATAATAATCAGTGTGACCTTCTGATTAATTTTGCATAACTGATGCTTTTATCCAGCCCCCCTAAGCCAGTCCCCCTTCTGCATCTAGGCAGGTATGGTGGTACCATAATATACAATTTTTCACATGCAAATCCACAGTGGAAAATCTGCTGCTGATCAGTCCCAGGTGGAGTGAATAATATGTATGTATCAAGTTGGGCACATCGGAGTCAATGGCAGCGCAACATTTTCAATCTACTCTTACATGGCAGACCTGGCGTTCCAGCGCGTTTTGGCTTTGCCACTTTTCCCAGCACTACGTTTGTCTTCCTGCACTTTTGCTTCTTAGTAATGATTCATTTTTCCCCTCTGGATTCTGAGTTCTTGCGAATTCCTTCACATTCTGCCGTCTGATGTCGTCTTTTCCATAAATGTGTAATGATGGCTCATGAATTAGTAAAATAATTGGTCAAAATTGCATCTCCTGGTAGATTCCCTGTCAAAGGCTATTAGTATTTACTCCCCAGTAAGGTCTCTTCTCACCTCAACTTGCGATGTCAGGAGACCAACACTGGAATTTCTACTCTCACCCATCATGGCTGATTCTTAACATGTTTCAGTCTCGTGCACATCTTCTCTAGTTACAACCAGATCTGCATTGAAAATTATGCCGGCTCAGTAATACATGAAGATGAATCTGCAATGGCATATAGCAGGAATTTTATATGCAGCTTTGGATGTGAATGAAGAACGAAATATAATATATAAACATGAAGTCGCACTACATATTTTTTTACAGTAGAGTGACCATTCCCTTCTTAGCATTTTTTAGGGGTATTTTGTGGCCAAGGAAGAATATGTATTTTGTAACTTAAATACTTGAATCGGTAATACATCCAGTAGGTATATGTAATGCTAAGTTTCTCCCAAAAAGTACCCGTGCCTCTTATCTACCAGAAGGTGTGCCAACAGTCTCCTACAAATGGCCCCAGATGTCTCTGCCTCCTCATCAAACAGCACCAGGCAATTCTGCTTCTTCTCCAAACAGTATCAGGCGACTCCGTCTCTCCCTCAACAAGGTGACTCTGCCTCCTTCCTAATTGTCACTAGACAGTGGCGTAACTTGAAGATTATGGGTCCCAATGCAAAAGCTCCAACGGGCCTAACTTTTGAAAGTCTTTAATAGTAATGGTCTTTTGATATAGGCCAAAAGCACCTTTTGGCCTCCCTAGGCTCCAGGGCCCGGTCGCGATTGCAACCCCTGCACTTATTATAGTTATGCCCATGGCACTAGGTGACTGCCTCCACCCCAAAGTGGACTAGGTGACTCTGCCATCTTCCCAAATGGCACGAGGTGACTCTGCCTCCTACCCAAACGGCAACAGGCGTTTCCGCCTCCTGCCCAAATGGCACTAGATTAATCTGCTTCTTCCTCCAACGTCACCAGGTGATTCCGCCTCATCCCCAAAAGGAATCAAGTGATTCACCTACGACCCAAATGGTACCAGGTGACTCTGCTTCCTCCACAAAGAGCAATAGGTGATTCTGCCTCCTCCTCAAATGGCACCAGACAATTATGCCCCCTCTCCAAACAACAACATGCGATTCCGCATCCTTCCTAAACAGCACCAGGCGATTCCTCCTCCTACACAAATAGCACCAGGATGTTTTGCCTCCTCCCCAAATGGCACAAGGTGATTCCGCCTCCTCCCCAAATGGCACCAGACGATTCCGCCTCCTCCCCAAACGTCACTAAGTGACTCTGCCTCCTCCACAAATGGCACCAGACGATTCCACCTACTCCCAAAATATCACCAGGTGATTCCGCCTCCTCCCCAAACAGCACCAGGCGATTCTGCCTTCTCCGCAAATGGCACAAGACGATTCTGCCTTCTCCGCAAATGGCACAAGACGATTCTGCCTTCTCCGCAAATGGCACAAGACGATTCTGCCTTCTCCGCAAATGGCACCAAATGATTCTGCCTCCTCCAGAAATAGCACCAGCAATTCCACCTTCTCGCCAAATAGCACCAGGATGTTTTGCCTCCTCCCCAAATGGCACAAGGTGTTTCCGCCTCCTCCCCAAACATCACTAAGTGACTCTGCCTCCTCCACAAATGGCACCAGACGATTCCACCTACTCCCCAAACAGCACCAGGTAATTCTGTCTTCTCCGCAAATGGCACCAAACGATTTTGCCTCCTCCTCAAACGGCACCAGGTTACTGTCTCCTCCTTACATATAGAGAGCATCAATATTTTGACTAAATACCCTTCTGGACCCTTTCTTTACAACAAAGCTGCAAACATCATTAAGTTTTAGCGTTTCACAACCTTCTAACGTGCAGTTATTAGCACATCGCCCCTGAACTGTTGTTGTGGCACTTCAGTATTAACTCTCCACAGCGTACCACAAAGTACCTTCCTCCGTGTAATCCCCCCGGTGTCCTTTTATTTGTTATTTTACCAGAACAGTGTGTTCCTACCATAGATGCTCCTTTTAGTGTCAGTGATCTGGGTGGCCTTTTTTTGTCAGAAATGGAAGAAAGGTCCAAGAGGACTGGGCTCCAGCACCAACGAAAAAAGTTACTGTGCAATTTAAAAAAAAAAAGGTGAGAAAAAGCAAAAAGATAAAAAAAAAGAATAAGCTCACGCGTTTCAGGTTAGCCACCCTTATATACTCCTTATTTTCTTCTCCTTGCCCTGTCTTGTGCCTGCCCCCTGGTGCCCTTTTCAGTGTCTTTATCCCAGGTTCCCACTTTAATGCCTTTGTTAAAAGTACACTCTTTTTGCTTCTCTTCCTTGGTTTGCCCTTTTGTGTCATTTTACCAGGAGTACATTTTGTGCCCTTATATCGCCATGTTGTGCCCACATCCTGCTAAATAGAGAGTGCCATGCTTTGCATCATACTGTGCCCACCTAATGCCAGATAGTGCCAAGATTTGCTGAGCACTGTGCTTTGATATTTTCACCAGTCTCATAGACTATGAATAGAGCAGCAATATTTGCTTCATCACTGCGTCATTTCTACAGGGTACACAGGCACCCTGTTACCTTGATAGCAGTCCCATGCAATACAGACGGGGTCCAATAATTCAAGATCAACATCAGTTACCCGGAGGGCAGCTTCTAAGAACGAGCTGGCGCCTTGTAGTGCTTCATTCCGCCTGCGGAGGTGCTGTAGAAAAATTGAGCACTTGCTGAATTCTTCCTCCACAGATTAGACCTGGGGGATCTGGAGGTGCCAGAATCGGGACAAGTATGATCAGCGTATCATTAAATAAGAAATCCCACAAAAACAGGAAAACGTTTTAGGGTTGTATACCACTTAGTTGTAACACATTCGTCTTGAAATCACTCGTTAAGTCAATATCTTTTGCTTTATTTAATTTGCTCTGAAAATCCTTCTGAATTTAATTTATGTGCTTATTAGTGAAGGATTGGAAGGATCCTTGTGTGATAATCACGTCTATACGCTGAGTATTGCTATTTATAAAACCACTTGTTGCATTTATATGAGCAGAGCATGGAGCAGAGATTAACGCCATCATCCGTGGTGCGGCTCTTAACCTCTACTTTCTTCTATAGAGACCTAAGAACAATGGAATTGAAGAACAGGGGTAATGGGAATGACCAAACGAGATGATCCGGCTATCCCCTCAGCTCCATATCAGTGAATACAGGGGTAGTTATTCATGTGAACTGTCATTCCATCCACCAGAAGAGCTTTGGGACCCCCTTTTTTAGGATCAGTGGAGGTCTCAGCAGATGGACCCCAGCAAACATAACCCTTAAGAAGGGAACCCTGCTTAGAACTTCGGCCGATTCCGCTAAATAAGAGCACCTGCCTCTCTGCCAGCCTTGGCCCACCACGTTGGACATGGTAGCTCCTTCATTTGAATGGGCATCATGTCATACTGCTTTGGCCTGTAGAGGTCGCTGCATGGGAATTGTGTAGTTGGATAAGACTTCCAAAAGGGAAAACCAACTTTTAAAAAGGAACATAAACTGATCAAGCCATCACTTTATGGTCAAAACGCTTCGACCTCCACCGATCTTGAGTATGAAGGGGCCACAGCGAAGAGCCCCCTGCGATTTTTCCATGTACAGTAGTTCTTGCAACTACTCATCCATGCAGGGAACTATAGTGCCATGCACAGCGGGTGGCATTGGGTCCTTCGTGCAGGAAAAACAGTTATGTGGATGCAATTCTACACTAGGACTGCATTCTTTTGCTTCTCGGGATTGTTGAAGGTCTATAGGTTGGATCTCTAGAAAGGCTCTGTCCGTGGCTGCTCTTTATAGGGCTTCCATGGACAGGCTTTGCGCTAGCTACTCCGACTATAAGGTCATATTGGAGCCCTGGCTTACATGCTTTAACCCATGTACAGGTCTGTTGCCTTACATAGGGGCCAACTTGAGTTCTTGGAGTAGCCGCTGGCCGGTGGAGCAGGATGGCATGTATGGTCAGTTTGCCAGGTGAGAACCAGGAGGGCAGACAAACAAACAATAAAATCGTAAATTAGAAGAAAAGTCAGAAAAAGGGATGAGGACAGAACGAAGATCACACAGGCTAAACAGGAGCAGAGTAACAAGACTAGTATTAACTATGATGGGCAACTCCCAGCAGTAAGCTGGGAATTCTACTAGAGTGTGGTGCTGTCCCAATGGCCAAATCTGGGAGCTGATTGCTCCAACTGGACAGCACCCATCCATACCGCCTGACTGGACGATACCACATGTCTGAACTGCTCCGAGCTTCTGGTTCCCACATTCTCAAAGATCGGGAAACATTCTAGCTCGTTGTTGACAAAATATATATGATATATTAAAATTTAGGGTAATTTCTAATTATGACTAGAATTATACACTCTGGAAAATTCACATTTTTAAAAAGGTCCTTAAACAATCGGCTGATCACAAGTGAGCACCGGTGATCAGCTGTGATTTGTAGGAAAAGCTAGTGTTCACTTTTCCTATAGCACCACCGCTGGAGAAATGAAGTATTGCACATGTCCATTCAAATCAATCCTCAGGATCGGACAGGTCCTCCAGGGAGGAGACATAGGTAGATCTCTCCTCTATTTAGAAAATTCTCAAATTTGATGTATGGAAAGGTATTTTCTAAAATTATTCCGCACCCATATGACTCAGTTTCTAATAGTTGCAACTTATATGGGACGGTAAGCGATCCGTGAATATTCACCTTTACATCAGATCCCAATATTTAACTCCTGCTGTGATGAAGCGGAGACCTTATAAGTTCCTGGTCCTCATATCTTATACCTAGTTTGGACAATTCACATTGAGGGGGGCAGGGCGGCCTCACAGTAGGGTGGCATCCTTTTTTGCAAGGCTTTCATTTAAAAGCTGTTTATAGACCAAAGAAGAACAGCTCTGTGAGGAAGGATTGGAAAGCGGCAATGAGTTTTCAGCCAACCATTTAAAGCAGTGGTAGGTAACATGATATTTTCCAGAGGCCACACATTACCTGTTACCAAGACACATCAGAACAAATCGTGATGATATAAGACACAG
>VIAB01000857.1:135298-152897 GCA_009801035.1 Oophaga pumilio | reverse complement strand
CTCCTGTACAATGACTGATAACAACTCTATATACAGTAGATATCACAGGATCTACCACTCACAATATGTGTTATTACAGCTCACCTCCTCACCCTTCTGCTGTTAAAAGCATCTCAATCAAGATGGCCACTTATAACATAACAATGAACATCTCCAGTTTTCAGTTTCCTATGGTCCATATAATGTAAAGCATATCTCCAAATGCAGTTATCAGAGTAGAGCAGCAGCTCCAGGCAAGATGGCCACTTTCATAACAAACATGGAGAAAAAAAATACTTTTTTTTTAAACAACTGCAGTCGAAAAATGTAAAGAAAAATTAAAAAGTATTCGATACTAGTTAATATAAAAAAAAAGATTGTACATTTCAATTAAGAATGAGCTGAAATATGTCTTTGTTTTTTTTACCTGGTGTAAATGCCGCTGTCCTAAATCTGGCATAGTTTTCCTTTTTTTCGTTCTCCTCTCTGTTCCTGAGATATGGCCTCCTCTTCAATGTATATAAATCTACTCTTGTTATCCAAGTGGGTGGGGTCCCTCTCTTTTCTGTGGGCATGTTCTTGCGGATCACCCCCAGTTGGATAACAAGGCTGGATTTATAAGAGGGGCCATATCTCAAGAATGGAGAGGGGTAGGAATAAAAGAAAAACATTGCCAGATTCAGGAGAACAGCGGCATTTATATTTATGCAAATATGGATAATTAGGATTTATTAAGTCATATTGGGTGTCCCCTGTCTATTAAACAGAGACCAAAAAGTTTAAAGAATTGCATTATAATTCTACATTTCTCTTACAGAGATGGTCCACAATCTTCAATACACCTATTAAAAAAAAACTAAATTTTGCATGAAAAACACAAATTTTCTACTCATCAGCAGAGCATTTAGTTATAGAAATCCATGATCCCTAGACCTTCATGTAATTTTAGGGTCATTAATTAAAAAAATCTTAAATCTCTTGGTAGATTTAGCACAATGTCACGGTTCTTCATTATATCTGCTGTGCTTGCACTTCAGGACTTTTTGGGTCAGGCCTTTTGCACACTTGGAGAAGTCATTGGGTCACAGAGGAGCAAACTGGAGAAACCTCTCACGTGAGTAACAACAAATCTCTGCCTAATCGTGTTGGTTCTGCCTTTAAATGTTGTTACGCTGTCCCCTCTTTATGGTTACTGTTGCTCCCAGCTCTGATTGTTGTTGCTTGCTTTAAGGTTATGTATAGGCATACTCTCCTGGAAAAATTGGATATTTCCCAGACTCCCAGATGAGTTGGCAACTATCCCAGACATTGCCAAAGCCTTCCAAAATCTCCTGAAAGCCAGCTCATGACGCCACTAAACTTTACAAAAGTACTAGTGGTTATGCAGATTTTTTTCAGCAAATTGCTTCACTAAGAGATCTCCCGTTGGCAAGTATACATATAAGTAAGCATTCAATAGTCCAGTTTTTCATGTGGGAGGGCTTACATAACAGGTGTGGGTTCTAAAAATTTGCATTATTGAGACATTTTAGGTAGTTTTGGGGCATCACATGTGGGACAGAGAGTGGCTTTCAAATGTACTGTCATTTGGGGTGTAAAGAGGACCTCTCACCAGGTGAAAAGTGTCTAGTTTTTGCTCTTATGTTATTCCTGCTGGTCCCCTAAATATTCAATTTTTTGTTTTTTTCAAATCCGCCATACGGTTCCAGAGTTACGGGCCTTTTTATTTACTGTTCATTTTCCTGGTCTTTACAAAGGGGTGGGGCTCAGAATAATTATGCAGAGCAGCCTAAGGACACGCCCTAGAGGATCCTAGAGACTAAATAAAAAAGCTCAGATCTCCGGAACCGTATAGAAGATTTGAATAAAACAAACAAAAAACAACAACAAAATACTCAGGGGAGTAGCAGCTATAAAATAAGAGTAAAAATTGGATAATTTTGACCTGACAACAGGGCCTCTCGAAATTACATTAAAAGGGTTGTCCAGGATTACAGAAACATGGTGGCTTTCTTTTAGAAACAGCACCACCCCTGCCCATGAGTTATATGTGGTATTGCAGCTCAGCGCCATTCACTTCAATAAGGCTGAGTTGCAATACCAGACACAACCTATGGTCAGGAGTGGCACAGTTTCTGAAAAAAAAAAAAGCAATTTATATGTTTCTAATACTGGAGATCCTTTTTAGAGGGTTAGTCCCAATAGAGTAAGTTATATGCTATTCATAGGTTCCCCCAATAAGTGGGTTTTGCAGAACCCCATCATACATAGAGTGAAGGTGCTCGTCCTCCACTCCAGTAATTGTTGATGGATCTGCTGGAATTAGGGAAGCACTATGTTGGACTTTTTCCCGCACTTCGATTTAATATGAATGGAGCGGAGGTCTTCTATGCCAGTGAGTTTCACAGCTGCGGAAACACTAATGTTTTCCAGGGGTTCTCAATCCATGAAACATTATATTTTATATCTAGTCATCAAAAGTGCCGAGTACAAAGCAATTGAATCATTCTTTGTTCCATCTGTTACTATAGCCACCGAACACGATCATCGGGTGAACTTGTAGTCGCCGTTCGACGCACGGGGTGCATTGTATAACATAATGTCAGCACTGTAATTGCATTTCTCCTGTACAATGATGACTTCAGCAGCGCTGGACACAGAGTGTTATAGAGCTGATGATAGATTTCTTCATGTACTGGGGGAAATGAAAGGGAAGCCAATTAAAAAAAAATATATATTTCCTTTTTTTCATATGACTAGAAAAATGATGCCCCAGATGTGCACAGGTTGTGTGAGGTATTGCAACTCAGTACAATGGTCAGGTGTGGGGTCTGTTTCTGGAAAAAAATGAGTTAAAAATTGTTTTTTTTTTGCAATGAGTGTCTTGGATTACTTGTAATAGTCACATCTTTATCCACAAAAATGAGCCATTGTAATTTCTGCCAGACTGTCTTGATAATTGCTCCCTAAGAAGATAATTAATGGTTGTGCGGACACATAGGGGCACATGTGGCAGATGCGGGTTACAGTACATGTGAGTCTGAGCAGAGAATGGCTCGTTACCATTTTCTCAGGAGATACGTCTTCATGTTCCACAGGTAAAAATCTGCACTTGCCCTTTGTAGGAGCCGTTTTTTGGCCCCAAACCACTGGAACCACTTCCAACAAACCTACACCTCCAATACCAGACACCTTCAATAGATGTTGTTTGTCTAATAGCTAGCATTATCTACTTCCTCCCCATACACATGCATACTCAATATGGCTGAGTGTGCATGTGGTGTCAATGGGGAGAGAGCAGTACGCCGCTGTCAAACCTCTGGCAGCAGAATGTTCAGTATGACCAATCAACCATCATCCAAACACCTAGTCCTAGAGATGAGTGAATCAGCCAAAATTAGTTTCTGGCAGATTCGCTCAACTCTACTAGCAGATTCGCTTTGGAATGAATAAAATTTGCTCCAAATCGAATTTGCCCCGAAAATCCGTTCTTTTATGCTCCAGACCCCAAAGCATAATAATTAGAGGTCTGAGAAGGGGTTTAAAATATCTAAATATTATACTCACCTGTCCTAGGTATCCCCTCACTCGTACTACTGCAGCAGCTCCCGCCCATTACCCCGCTGGCTCCCTCAGTTCTTCCCTTTGGTCCATATCTTCTTGCCTTATGTGACCTGGACCGAAGACTGAAGAGAAGACCGCAGGGAGTAAGAGAAGGACCGGGCAGGGAGCCACTGCGACAGGACAACTGGATATAAGCCCTTTTCATTTTTTTAACCTTTTCCAACAAAATGGAGACCATCCAGCTGCAATTTTGCAAAATTTGTGCAAATTGAATCTTGAAAAATTCAAATTCTGGTGAATCAGAACGTTAGGAAATTTATAACAATTTTTTTTTATAGCAAATCAATTTACTCATTTCTACCTAATACAAATAGAACGGTCCAGATGGTCCCATCGAGATTGGTGGTTTCGGCCAGTGTTGGTGCCAAAATTTAGCTACTCCCTGGCTCGATACCCCTGTTACCTATTACAGCCTTGACTAAGTTTGCTTCTTCCTTTCTGAACATGAGGCAACAATTACTTTCTCAGTTTCTCATAATCTACATTCTTCTCAGTTTCGTCCACCAACCTTTCCAATTTCAAGTCAATCTTTCAGGTATCCATCCATTTTCCTACAATATCCTTATTCTCTTCCATTGATCAAAAGGTTTACCCAGGTATAGATCTTCTAGAATACCTGTTGGACCAGTACCATAGAAGTAGTCTATGTGCCTTCTATGGACCATAGGTGTGAAAGACCACTTACCATGGCTTTCTCTATGGATGATGGGAACCAACCCAGATCATCCTCTTTTCATCAGTACCTTAGTGGCAGTAAACTAGAGAAAACTGTAGTCTTTCCCAAGAATTGGAGGAGGGTGGTAGCCTAAAACCAGCATGGTGTCCAATTTAGGTTTTTGTTCCAATGATCCCACCAACCCCCAAGGGGATTTAAATTTAGACATTTCCCAGGTTGTTCCATCACAGTTGACCCAGATTTCTAGGTGACAATTTAGCAGAATTAATGTGTTATGTTCATTTTGAAAACACAAGCACAGATGGCAGAGAGACATTCAGTCGCTCCCACGGAGCAGAGCTAGGGACCTGTTGTGTGGACAAATGTTGCCGAGGACCAGTCATGATGACGCCGCTGACATCTCACCTGCATGGGCACCACGGTGCTCAGCCTCGTTTGAAAGCAGATGACAGGTCGAATTCTCCCCTAGGTAACAGGCTGATTCCAATTAATGAATAATTAAAGTGTAAACTGTTTCATCGGCAATGTTAATTTCAGCCGCTAAGTGATTTTCTCCAGCTGGAGGTGAATCTGATTTGCTGCAAGTTTCACTATTTAAATTAATCTAATTATGAAAAAAAAATCCACACTCGTTCAGTATCCACAGAAGAGATGACTTTGCAAAAGTGATAATTTATTTTTCATATGTTAATAAGTTCAGAGGTTTTTTTTTATTTATTTCTTTTTGGTGCTTGGATGATGTAAGTGTTTTGCTAAAATTTCAAAGATGCATTTTTTTATATTAATGTGAAAATTACATGACAATGTTTTTATACATATTTGGTTAGCACCTGAGGGAGGCTGGGATAAGCAGGTACATTGTGGGCTTCATCAGGCACCTTACTTCAGAAATGAATGGTAATGAAATAATCTTTACATATTTCTCAAGGTCATACCGTTTGTGATGTTGTTTCTATATGGAAGGAGAACAAAAACGCAAATTAGGGTCTATTTATTTATATTTTAAAAACAACCTGAAGGGCACCATAATGGGAACTAGTTTTGCCCATCATTGTCTATTAATATGGGTCCTTTAGTTTTGTTCACAGATGCTATAATGTAGGGTGAGATAAGAAAATGGCCAGTGACAGCGGTACCCCTAGCCTTCATATTGGACCTGTACTACTATACTACTCATGAGTTTTGGGGTAATTTCCGCCTCTGGTGGTTTCTGTATAAGTTGGGTGGATGGGGTTCTTTCTATAATGTATGATCTGATCAACCAACTCTTTGTTTTTACTCTTTTATTAAATGAAGTGCACCATATTGGGAACTAGATTTGCCCATCATAAGGACGCATAACTCCCATAATAAAAGGGAGGGGAGAGAGCAACAAATAGCCCCTGAAACCTACTGTTATACTGAACGGTTGAGTGACAAACTACAGCTTCATCTCCCTCCTCCCCCCTCCTTTATATGTTTCATGAACTCTTTTCACCTGTTTGACTTTGACAAGAGGCTTCGGTGATATATGCACATATTTCCATGTATTTCCTAAGTATGCAATATATAATATACTTAACCTTGATTACAGTTGTGGAGGGCATAGTGGTTCATTGGTTGTCATAGACACAGTTTTATATTATATGTAGTGGTATATTTCCATATATTTTTAACATAGGCTGATCTTGGTTGTCTGTGATGTCTTGGAACCGGAGCTATAGACCTAGTTCATATTCAACCTATGTGCACATAGAATATTTTCACCAATCGATCACTTTTATGCTGCTGCTTTTGCTTATGTGCTCCATAATAAAGCCGTGATTGATCGTATCGGGGCTGCATTGGACTATTTTTCGTTTTTGAAAACCCAGTTTCACATACTGTACTACAAGCAAATTAAACCCGTTTTTGGGACCTCCGAGTACAGAAGAGCTACTAGCAGTGTCACATTCTCTGTAGGACCTGACCCGTGCATGCATTATACAGACAGTCCAATAAGCACAGTGTAATTCTTCATTTCTCCTGCGGGAGCACTGCAGGGAAATTGAGCACTTGCTTTTAGCCCTTTAGTGGAACAAAAAGGGATCATCTTATTTTTAGAAAAATCGTTTGCTGTAAGTACTTCCGTTGGATTCTTTTGATCAATTTCAACTTCCTCCTACTATTCACTCCATCATGGAGGATAGGATATAAATTTCTGATCAGTGAGGGTCTGACACCCATCACCCCCATTGATCAACAGTTATCAGTTCTGGCAACGAGATGAAAACATTGAATTGTGTAGTAGCCACTGCAGAGTGCTGAAGGTCAGCTCCTCCTTTGTGAAGGATAAGCCACCGATATCATGTGGCCAGATAACCACTATAACAATAAAAGTCTTTCCAACCTGAAACAGATGATAACAGGAGTCATTAGATTCCATATTAGTGCAAAGTAAATTTAATTTTTGCAAAATCCAAAAATAATTCCGTTTTCAGGTTTGATGTGTCTTCAAATGCAATATGGATATTTTTTTAGTCCTTTTTCCTGAATTATATATAACTTTCCCTTTACCCAGAGCAGAATCCTGGTCAAGTGAGAGTGGCTCTCTGGCACCCATCACCTGGAGCTTATGCCCATGTATACTGACTAGATTAGTATTTTTACATGTAAATATTCTTTACACTTTAGTCTACCCCTTAGAAGGTTCTCCTGAACTGATTGCAGGGTGTCCTGTCACTGGGATCACCTGCAATCATCTGTGATCAGTGGGAGAAATCGGCAGAAACTGTTTTATATTCCTACAGTGCCACCGCTGGCAAAGTAAAGTATTACATGACCGCCCAAATAAATAACTGAGCTGTCCATCATGTAATGCGTGGACATGTTAGATCCTCCAATGCAAGAGGCATTCTTCGTAATGAGTTTTACTGCACCAGAAGACCCCTTTACCATCACAGTTGGCGTAGTATCCTGCAGCGTGCCACACAATCTAGTTTTGTCTGCTTCATCTATTCCCTCCCCGTTAATTACAGAATCTTGAATTCCAGAGAAATAGATACAGTTCTAATAGTAACATCAAGCTATAGTGTTTTCCTGCACCCACTGCGTGGCTTAATTAGATTTTAGGGTGGGAAGGGGGTTAATTCAACGCCTCGGTGTTGTCAGGTAAAATTATTTTATTTATACCGCGTGTGGTCTATCATTCTTTTTTCCTCTCCTGTTGTTCAGACTATTTCTACATTTACATGCCTCTACATGAATCCCATTGGCTTTTTTTTTATTCCTATTCTCCTTCCTATATTTTGTTTTGGCCGTATGAGTGACACCCGCTCTAAGTGGAAAATTTTATGTAATGCACAAGTGATACAGCTGCTGAGTACAGTTAGTATGTATTAATATATGTATAAACCGCAAATTTGGATTACGTTTTAAAAACAGCGCCTTTCTTGTCCATGGCTGTGGCTGGTATTGCAGCTCTGCTCAAGAAAATGCAATGCTATACACTGCCATGGACTAGAGTAGCATTCTTTAATAAAAAAAAAAAAAAAAAAGCAGAGCCCTAGAGACAGTCTGATATGGGGTGCAAAAAAATATATATATATGATACATAAATTGTAAGGTTGCAGCCGGACAAGTCCTTGATGGGTGTGGCACCGAGATGACTAGCCTCAGTAATGTAGGACTCGGAGAAGCAGGCTCCAGCATGGATAGTGCTGAGAGGTTTTTTTTTTTAATAGGGCTGAATTTTGGGTCCGGGTTTTAGGAACGCCCAGAAAATCTGGGTGGGACTGGCTGTTCCCATTCCTCCAGTTCCAGGCTTTGTAATGGTTTAAGAAAGTTCAGCTTCCTCATTGAGTATCTGTGTGTGGAAAGACCTGTATGATACTGGACCGTCTGAGGTTAGAGACTGACCAGAAGTACTGTGCTTTAGACGGGTGAGCTTAAGTTTGTTATCCAGAAACTGTTCCTGTGTATTTTTACCTTTATGTTATGGAAAGAGTTTCTTTTCTATGGAGATTTATGGACTTAACATAAATCTACCAGTTTTTGCACTAAGCTTCTTCACGCCTGTAACTACCTCAACCGCTGCCAGAGTGAGGAATCCCAACAATATATATCTGCCTTGAATGGTGACATTGAAAGAATTTACAAAAGTTTCTCTAGAATATTTAAATATTTTATTGGCAGATTATAATATAAAATTGAAAATGGGAAATAAAATGGCTGGAAATAACTTATAGCCCAAAATGACAGGTTGAAAAATGTGATGGTATTTCATGACCTTGAAAATAAGTATTTTTTGTGCTACCGTGGAGTGAGATCTGACTACACACAAGGTTTGTTTGTAGTCTGTTACCATGGAGACACAAGTCTGCATTGAATCTTTTTACACAAAATTGTAGCAAGATGTACCTCGATTAAAGGGTAAATTCTGGTAACTGAAGAATTACCGAAATCTGGGGAGAACAGGAATGCAAAGCTAAAAAGTTAAGGCACATTAGAGGAAAGTAAGGCAAACATGCTGACTTTGGCAGGATTGGATGAATGATATGTATGGGCATATTCCCACGTTATCCAATGGCACATTAGATTTCAATATGCCCGATCCCTCAGCAAACGCCTCCTCTAGGTTTATGCAATCTCCTCCATTAATCCAGCCGGGTAGCAACCTTTCCAGATACGGTAATTAACTAAATTTTTATTTGCAGCTTTGGATGTGAATGGAGTAAAAAAGCTATTTCAGTATTTGAATGCAGTTATTTAACAGAATCTAAAACTTTAAAATGATGGTGTGTCCTTAGAATTAGCTTGCAATTAAAATTTAGGTCGGAAAAGCTTTCGGATGCAGAGTGCAGACAAACCAGCCGGAATTTCCATTTCCATCCTTTCTATCAGACGTGTGAATGCCTCATAGTGTAGAGCTGCATTGATGAATCCCAAACCTTTCATATCCACAGCTTTGTAAGCCCTGGGAGTTTAGGCAGATTGATTTGCTTCTATTTTTGAAACATATGCAGACAATGGACATGTCTCCTATTGGACCGGCGCTGTGCTAATGTGTGCAGAAAATTCTCCATTTAAATTGTTTCTGGACGGAAGTTTTCAATGGTTTGTGGAAGGCTTTGGAAATGTTGGGCTTTTGTATTCCAAATAAGCTCTGGAATCCCTGTCTGTTCCAGCAGGGCAGTATAGTATATAGCACAGTGCATAGACCTGTCTGATACCATGTAATGGGGTTCATATGTTTTCTACTGCAGTTGCAATCAAAATTATTCAACACCCATCGCAAATCAACAATACTTGAGAAAGCAAAGTGACGCCAGAGTTTCACCAAGTCACCGTCATGTTTCACAGTAGGCATCACAGAGCTACCGCAATGCTTCACTGTAGGAGTCAATCGAGCCACTGTCATGCTTCACTATAGGCATCACCGAGCCACCTACATGCTTCACTGTAGGAGTCATCGAGCCACCAGCATGATTCACTGTAGACATCACTGAGTCCCTGCCATGTTTCGCTGTATGCATCACTGAACCACCACCATGCTTCACTACAGGCATCACTAAGCCACCACCATGCTTCAATGTAGACATCACTGAGCCACCACTATGATCCACTGTAGACATTTCTGAGCCACTGCCATGCTTTACTGTAGGCATCACTGAGCTGCCACAATGCTTCTCTGTAGGCATTACTGAGCCACCACCATGCTTCAATGTAGGTAGCACTGAGCCACTAAGATGATTTACTGAGGCAATCCCTAAGCCACCACCATTTTTCAGTGTAGGCATTATTGATGCTTTACTGAAGGGGTCACCAAACCACCACCATGCTTCACTATAGGTATCACTAAGCCACCACCATGCCTTACTGTAGGTAGGGTTTTATTTTGAGCTGATGCATAGGCTTGAATAGATTCAGGTTTGTTTCATCGCTGCACAGAACAGAATACCAGAACTTCTTTGACTTATTTATATGCTTTTAAGCATAATGGAGTTGACTTTTCTTGTGTTTTTTTGATGCAGAAGAGATGACATCTTGAAGTTTGGTCAGGGAAACCTTTAGCATTTGGTAAATGTCTTACTGTGAAAACTGAAACCTCAGTGCCCGCTGCCGCCAGATCTTGCTGCAGGAATTCTGCAGTTACTCAACATTTTTTTGTCCATCGGCCTCTGCAGAAAAAGGTTTAAACTTATCCACTAGTGCCACATGTGGCAAAGGAGCCTTTGGGGCACCTGAGGCACAGGGGCATGGGTGTGACCGCTCAACACTGCACCCCCTATAGCTTTGCCTCTAAACCTATCCAGTCATCGCCTCACAGGTATCCATTACTGGTAAACAGATGAAAACCAAAATGGCTATCCCATGGTGCACAGGGTGACAAGTCCTTTAGTCAGAAATTCCCTTACAAAGTCCTTTTGCTAATCTTTTTTTTCAGCCTCACATCATCTCAACATTTGCAGTGAATTTTAGCCCGTTGCTATAACAACACCCCCGTGTGACTCAATAGGCCTCAATCAATACAATACTCCACTTATGTAGATACACATCTCCACCACAACCAGAAATGGTTGCACACTGAGGAGACACTCTGCCTCGGAAGAACAGGGCGATCCACTTGTTATCATTCACCATCCTAATTTCCTTTTTTATCTTAAAACAACGGAGAAATCACGGCGTGCAGACTTGTTGAACTTTTAAGAGCCTCTCATGATGAGGAGGAGGAAGTCTTGTTGACATTTATGCTCCTGGCTTTTCTTCTGAGATGACATCTAATTTAGCGAATATATTGCAATTTAAATTTGGGATTTTGCCAAGGAAATTCAATTTGAATCGAATTTATAATAAATATATGTAAAAAAAAAAAGAAAAAACTCACTCTACCATTATGTGTCCCACTGCGCAGCCCCACTCGGGTCTGGACTTCTTCTTCAATCTGGTCACCAATGCGGTCTTCAATGGGTCATCTCTGGCATCTGCTGGTATCGAGCATCTTTGGCATTTTCCAGCGCCTGGCACCTTCATCTGGCATCTCGAAGGCTTAGTCAGCCTAGGAGACGCCATAGTTGACTTGGACCAGAAGAAACCAAAGATACCATGAGCTGGAAGATGACGACGATGACTCCGTGAAGATCACACCCATGTCCGAAGTGAAAAAGATAGGAGAGACTTGAATGAAGTAATATGTTTTAATATATATTATATTCTTTTAAGCTCTTTCCATCCATTTTTAGTGGCCACCGTTTACTGGATTCGGGCAAATCTAATCATGAAACGTTTGAGGCAAATTTGCTCATCTCTAATCCAATTCGGTCTGTAGGATTGATCTACATATCACATAAGCTGTGTTGACACGGGCAGATTTATGCCCATAACTAGCCAATCAGTGCTCGTTTAAAGACCCTTTCAAGTGGTCCGGTGCAAACTGTATGGGGACTATAAATAGTTAATACGATCGTTTGGGCCTTATGCATTTTGTATATTGTCCACAATGTGTCCTCTCTTTTCACGGGTTTATGTGCTGCTGACAATGTTTTTCTTTTAAGGCACATAAAAAGAGTGATCAGCTGATGAACGGGTCAATGATCAAAGGATCGATACTAAAGCTAATGATCAGGAACGATCAATCCTACAATTTTATCCGCCCGGCTTCTCCCTACATCGCTTTGGTTCATTGACAGGTCTTTTCTAATGTACATATATGAGATAGACCTGACACTCAAGTAAAGCGGTGCAGCAAGGAGCCAGCCAGGATCTTTAAACTATAAAAATATATCTGCCTGCAATTGTGCACCCAGTCTCTGATTCATTCCACCCACCGCTTGCCCTGCATGAATCTTTATCCATATGTTTTAATTACTTCTTCCAAATGGGAGACCTCCTGGACCCTTGGAAGAGGTGGCAAATCTCCTAAGGACACACTGAAGCCTCCCGAAACCTCCTGGATGTTAGGGTTCACCTGATGAGGTGGATTCACAAAGACGGTGAACACACGGGTCAAAGGCGATGGCACAGAGGGAAGATCTTGCTAGATGGCACACGTGCTTAACACTGAAAAGCAGTATTTCCATAACGCAGATGATACAGAGCTCCAGCACCAGTTCAGGAGCCAGAAAATGGGTGTGGAGACAAGAGGGTCAGTGGGTCCTCTCATCCATTGGCCTGGCGGTCTTTAGACTCTCTGCATGGACCAAGGCTCATCCCACTGAATGCCTGCGCTGGTTTCCCGTGGGCAGAATACTATTCAGACAACACAGGGTGAGGGTAACACACTACGGTAATAATTTATTGGTTATACAACAGTCAATTAGTACAGACCCAGCAAGTACATAAGATGGTGCAAATGAATGAGTCTCAACCTTCTGTTGGCTCGCCGGGAATTAGAACATCTGCGACTTTGGGGATTCCAGGGCCAACTACCCAAACCAGCGTCACACCGCTTTTGGCAGGCACCCACAGAGAGAATGTAGCGGCAAGCTTAGGAAGCTGACAGTCCATTGAGGTATGTAGCCAGGTGACCTTATTGTCCCAACCTGCATTCTCCAAACATCTCTATGACTTCAGTGATGGGCAGTGGATCAAATCTGTATTCCTACGGTTCGTGCCATCGTTCCTTGGTTGCTTTCCTGTAGAGTCTCTTTGTAGAAGGAGAGATGTCCCTTTTATACCCACAATTGTCCTTTGGGTCATTATCCACAGATTTGGGGAAAAGTGGGAGAAAGTCATCCGTCATTGTTTGAGTGTTCAATTAACCTTCCTATTTTGTCCTTCATTGTTTGCAGAACAACAAGCTGCACAGACTGTTACAATAGGCAGTCAGCAGGCATTCACCAAATTAACAAATATCAATTGTTTAATTAACCTGTGCCTTTGTTCGCCAAGGACAGCAGAACAATAAGCTGTATGGGCTGATACAATAGGTAGTCAGCAGCCATTCAGCAAATCAACAAACATCAATTAAACCTACAAAGAGAGTCTCCTACAATTGATAGTAAGGAGACAAACAAATGCCATACCCACTTGTCCCAGTAATGGTGGGCATACGGCATCAAGAACCAGCACTTGGAGAGGGGCTCCTATTTTTTGAGCCATGGGTTTAAATTGAACCTATTAATGTCATACCGATAGTCCAGCACCATGACTGACACCATCTGCTGCCTCTTTACACATACGTGGAGTCCTTTTCAATTTTGCAGTCTTTTAAATTGCCCAGAATAAAGTCCATTTCTGCATTGTGGTGTAGGCTTTCATTAGCACAGCAGGCCGGCGATGACCGTGTGGCTAGGAGATAAGTCGGGTTTTCTGGCAGTGCAATCATATTTGGATTGCTTCTACCTGGTTCCTGTCTGGCGGAGAGATTAACTTGCCGGGCTGGGAGAATATATAGTTTTCTCTTTTCCGTTAAAGTGAAAGGTGAGTGACAGAGCTGAAATTGTCCCCAGCTTGATATGGGTCGTGCGGCTGGGAGGGAGCTTGCTGGGTGTGATCCATTTAACAAGATTTTTTGTTCTGCGGCACCGCCGGCGGGATGTGATTGAGAAGACGACGACTATCTCCAAACATCCGTCCCGGAGCAATTCAGCCTCCCCAGCTTATATGCAAACCGCTTAACTTCACGCTGCCGGGGGCGCGCACAATACATAAAACCGGGAGATGATCTATGCAGGACGCACCAAGCTAAATATAACTGGTGTGATATTAAATCTGCGCCCGGACAGATAACACCTCCTGTCTATATGTCTTTGTATCATGGAGAATTGTTCTAGCGGAGACGTATTTGGGGCAAGGATTATTATTTGCATCGCTATGTGCGGCATTAATTACGCCTGCATCTGAAAACAATGTCTTCTGGCCTTAGTATGGTGATTAATGCAGCCGATCCTGGGATTCGCTCTGCGTTATTCAGAGGGATCCGGCGAAATGACTGTAAAGCAGAAAATGTGGTCACAAAACAATGGGAAAGACTGGAATATGGTGATATTCCGACGTGTGCATGAATCTGTAGGAGCGCTTGCAGGGGGAATGGGTAGAAAGATAGATTTGGATTTAGGATAGGACACATTATGTGAAGAGGGAAAAAATTGAAGATATTGGGCTGTATCGGGGTACAGAGTGTATAGGACCATGTACCTGATCTTAGCATGGGGCCAAGGCTATGACTACCTTCTTCTCCTTTTCCTGGAAACGCCGAGATTGTGATACCTAATAGATAAATCCTATGAAGACCTTATAAAGTCTGTAAAATGGCTGCATAGGTAAGAAGGGAACATAAAGCAGAAGACCACATAAATATCCTTTAATTGTCTGGTCCCATGTGAGTCGGACCAGGCTCCTGAATCTTCCCTTGTTCCCTACAGTCTGTTCATGTTCATGTCACTAGCAGGCAGAGCGTAGCTCCCCGTGGGCACCATTAAAAGCCGACTTGTGTGTAACTGGGAATTTCCATCAAACACTTGACCTGCTGGGGAGGAACCAGTAAATATAACGCTGGTCAGAAATAAACTGGAAGAACCCATGGTCTCCATTCATGGTATATTGACTCTTTGTCTTCCACACTATGACTGGTCATTGGAGCACTAATCAGTCGGACAATACCAGTAAAATATTTGATAAGCCCTCCCTCCCCTGACATAAAGCTAAAAACTAGCTCATGCTCAGAAAGCTTGCTTTTTTTGGCCAGGTTTATCAATTTTGATCTGTGCATGTACCAATCCCAAGTCTACTTCTTGGGGATCACGATTGGTGCACGCACAGACCTACTCTTTCCAAACAGGGGTTTTCACTAATTTTCAGCTCTGAGTCAATCAGCTTCTCGGGGGCAGGCTTTACAAATATCCAACAAGAGCAGTCTCCTTGATAGATGAAAATCTCGCTGATGGTTTCCTTTATGGGAGAACTAAACTGCAGTTGACAAGATTCGGGACAAAAGTCAAACATTTTGCATATGGATCAGCTTTTAGCGCTAGCGTGGAAGTACCAGGTTTAGTACAACTCTCCTGTAATATCCGGCAGGGTGCAGGAAAAATGGGAGACTTTCCTGGACTACCGGAGAAGTGGTCAAATCAACTGGGTATGGCCAACGGCTGCCAAAACCTTACAGAATACGGAATTTGGAAGACTTGGGCGCCACCCTAATAGGGGGCAAGAGTGTGGTGCAGAGGGGACATGATTCAGAAATGGGAAAAAACAAAATGTCAACTACAAACTATTTCTACCCAGGCACCAGACTCAAAAGGTTGACAGCTGTGTGATGTGGGCATCATCCGCATCAATGACTGAATAAGGGGCAGGCTTAGAGACGATTGTCCAGGGCACTTCGTCTGGTTCCGCCCAGTGGACACTTGAGCATTCATTTGCATATGGTGCAAGAGTTTGTCCAAGTATAATTTGCAATATGTGCCATAATGATGTAACTTCTGGAAAGTGATAGAGGTGATTTATAAGGGTGAACCCAACTGACTGATTCCCTTTAAATGGGTTTTCTCATCTTTTATCGTCAGGAGTGCACCGTTCCCCTGCCTCTCGGATTCCTGCTTGTCCAGGATGCAGGGCGCTCCTGATGATTGACAGCTCGAACCATCAGCATAGATGAGCCTCTGATATAAACTGTGCACTCTCTGATGCTGCATGCAGAAGTAGCTGTGTCTCTGAAGCATTGGAAAAGCCATCCAGTGATCTGGCCAGCTTCAGAGCAGCGCTTACAAGCTCTATAGTAAAGAACTCGTAAGTGCTGCGTTACTTTTCTAGGAGTTTAGCCAGCCCTCCTTTTTTTGAGAATCGACAGGATTTTCTATTAGCAGTAAACTGCAAAGTTGATTGTTTTTACAAGAATTTTGCAATTTTACTGATTTATCAAGATGAGACAAGAGGTGAGGAAGGTACTGAACTACTTTGATGCCCAGTACCACTGCTTTTACTACAAAACAGTACCTGGCACCAGCCTTGCCCATGTAGTTGTCACTTTTCTCCCTCTATACATGGAGGGTATTTCTATCTCCGATGTAGCAGAGCTGCACTAGGGTCAGTTGTACTGAGTAATGATGCAATATATTCTGTAGATTATAAGATATTACATGTCCATGCACATTATATACATGACTGCACATCATACGGTATTTCTGGTATTACTACATACTGGTTATTATCTGTGCATTCGGCTGTCAGATTCCATTTTTAACAGCAGCCGATGCTTCCTGCAGTCATCAGACTGGATATGACGCCTCCATATTTACAGGACGCCGCATAGACCTGGGCAGTCACATTCGCATGTTATACCTACACAGGACATGACAGAGCCCTGGAGGGTTGGTTGACAGCCGTCGTATGAGCCATCAGTCTGCTACAAGTGGAGCTGAAGAGAGAGATGGAGAGAGCAGCGGAGGAGTGAGCAAAAAAAAAATCATTATCGTCAATTATTTCCATGCACCTTCCGTAACAGAAATGCTTCTGATTGTGTCTGAGCCAAAAAATCCATGGTCTTTATCACCTTTATCACCTTGGTCTTTTTTGGCTGATCCTTCTAACCCAGAGATATTTTTAATACATAGAACCCCTTTAAATAAGCTTTTTCTATGGTCAGTATCGTCATAGGTAATTATACTCAAGGGTTAACCTCATACTTACTATTGGTAATGACATGGCTGCTACTTTTATAGTAGTAGAGTAGTATAGGGTCACCCCCATGGGGAGAGACATCATTTTAATTATGTGGACCTTGATGGAGGGCAGTAACGCCAGTAACTAACCAAAAGTGTGGAAATTAGCGAAAATATCAATCACAGGTGCGGTAATGATGCCCAGAAAGTATAACTGACCTCTGCTCTGAGAATGACAGCTACAATAGGAAATTTTAATTTAAGCGTATTTATATAGTAAGAATATATTTAGGGTCCAAGATTTTGTGCTAGATACTTCCTTAATTTATCTTTATAGAATTCTGTGGTTTATATATATATATATACAAAGCTCCAAATTCCAAACATAAAAAAATTAAATTAAATAATTACATTCTCACTTCCTGAGGCATCCACTAGAGGGAGCTCAGGAGCATCCTGCATACAGAGTTATCATAAGGTTCATTGTGTACACAGTAAGCTCTTCAGCTCCCTCTAGTGGCTATTTGATAGAGTGACAATTCTTGTTAAGAATAGGGTAGATCGGATAGTATGGAAATAATAAAGTAATTGGTGGCTCACCTAGTGGTTGTAATATGATACGTATAACTCTTGTATATTATAAACCCACAAAAGAATTTTAATATCTAATACTAAAATAGAACTGTATTGAAAAATAAATTCTAAAAATAAAATGTATTAGTCAAGCATGAATAGAAGACAATGAGAAATGTAAATAGTG
>VIAB01000857.1:110417-125079 GCA_009801035.1 Oophaga pumilio | reverse complement strand
CAGAGAGTGTGAACCAGTACAGAGAGAATGGGAACCAGTACAGCAAGAATGTGAACCAGTGCAGAGAGGATGGAAATGAGGACAGAGTGAATGTGAACCAGTACAGAGAGAATAACAACCAGGAAATAATGTTTTTAGGAACAACATGTACTTAAAGGGTATATCCAGGACTTTATAAAAAAAAACTAAATTGTACCTAAGCACTAACAGGCAGGTAATTGAAACTTACATGCCCTTTGTGCATGGTGCAGTTCGTCCCTGGCACAAAGCAGTCACAGACCACTCCTGCCGGGGATTCAGAAGTCTCTGCTGACATCACAACTACAGAGAGGAGGCTTCTTTTCCGCTCCACTCTGTCGATGGGGCTGGACTTCCGACATCATTCTGATTGACAGCCGGATCCCTGCTACCTAACCGGGAGAGCCGGCTGTCAATCAGAATGACGTCAGAAGTCACGCCACGTTGCGTCAGCAGAGGCAGCTGAATCTCCGGCAAGAACGGTCTGTTACCGCTCTGTGCCAATGAAGAACTGTGCCGTGCACAACAGGCAGGTAAGTTGGAATTACCTGCCTGTTAGTACTTAGGCACATTTTTTGTTTTCCATAAAGTCCCAGATATACCCTTTAATGAGGTGAGAGATAAACAACGTAGTTAAACCCTTAGCTGTAGTCAATTTTAGTAGAGGAACCAAGTGAACCATCGTGCTGAAATAGTCCACCACCATCCTCACTACAGTGTTACCACCAGAAATAGGCAAATCCATGACAAAAGCCATGGACAAAAGAGTCCAAGATTGAGATGGAACCTTTGTAGGCAAAAGAATCCCTGCCAGGGCCTAGCGAAAGGCTTTAGACCTGGCAAAACTCTACACTTACAGACATATTCATCTACATCCTTTCAAGCACTCTGCCATCAAAAGGACCTGGAAACAGCTCTCCAGGTGACAGAGGAACCAGGATGTTTGGCCAACACAGTCATGCACTTTGTTAAGAAGATCAGTTCGAAGCAAGGATGACACAAAAAGTTTGACAAATGGCAAGCCTTCCCGTGCACCAACCTGAATTTCCACAATGCGCTCTATGAGATGAATCTCCAGGGCACTCACCACCCCTAAACAAAGAATTTTTTCTGGATTTTAGTCCCTTAACTCCAGAACAAATCTATGTGATAAGGCATCAGCATTAACATTCTAGTACCTGGAAGATATGTCACAGAGAGTTCAAGCCGAGCGAAAAAGAGGGCCCACCGGGACTGTCTACTATTCGAGCACTTAGCGGCGTCAACATACAGTAAATGTTTGTGATCAGTAAAGACTGTTAATCTATGCCTAGCCCCCTTCAGCCATTGCCTCCATTCCTCGAAAGCTCTCTTAACAGACAAGCGTTTCCGATCTCCTATATTATAGTTGGACTTGGCTTGTGAGAATTTCCAAGAAAAAAAAAGCACAAGGATGAAAGTAACCATACTTCTTCTGTGAGAGAACAGCTCCCATCCCTACAGAAGAGGCGTCTACCTCAACCACAAAAGGCAGATCAACATCGGGTTGACTGAGGACAGGAGCTTTACAAAATGCTGTTTTGAGAGCAGCAAAAGCATCAACAGCCTCAGCAGACCAAAAGGAAAAGTCAGTACTCGTCTTGGTCTTATTAGTAAGAGGTTTGACTTTGACTGAAAAGTTCTTAATGAATACACAATAATAATTAGCAAAACCTTAAAACCTCTGTAAAGCTTTAAGATTAGTAGGTTGTACCCTGTCAAAGACAGCCTGTACCTTAACGGGATCCATCTGAAAACCTTTAACAGAAACCAAATGACCTAAAAACTGAATGTGCTACACCTCAAATTGACAGTTCTCTAGCTTGGCAAACAAATGATTGCCACGAAGCACCTGTCGAATATACTCTGAAGCTGCTCATGAGGATCTGAGAAAATGTAGATATAACCACAAATCTACCCACCAAATAAGAAAAAATATTTATGAAGTCCAGAAATATTGCTGGAGCATTGGTCTAGCCGAATGTAATCACCAAATTTTCAAAGTGACCCTCGGGTGTATTGAAGGCAGTCTTTCACTCATCACCTTGACGAACACATACAAGGTTAATGTCACAACTCTGTTGGTGGGAGTCCCAGGACCAGGGGCTCCTTCCCTTTCCCTAATGCTAGGGGCGCCCTAGCTCTCCCTGTTCACTTCTGATGGTGAAGATGCCGTGGGCCACGTACCTTGCCTTAGCTCCTGAATCCGCCCTCAGTCTGTACCCTTCCCCCACCCAGGGAAGAGGGGAGTAGTAGTGTACCGTAATACACTAACCAGACTAACAAGGTAATACGAACAGAGGTAACTAAAAATACCAAACATACAAATATACTCACATATGTAACAGAGGAATGCATCGAGGAGTGGAGGATGAAGTTAAACCAAAGTAGGAGAAGAAAGGGAATTATCACACACTCAAAACCTTGCAGCAGTCACAGACAAATCCACCAAACGCCTTCTCCAATAATAACCACTAACAACTTCCAGCCATGCAGCATAAGCTAGCTCTGACAATGAGTGCTAGCCAGGGCCCAGATAATAGGAGATGGGAGTGGCTAACAGTGCACAGCTGAAAGTCTTAATGCAGGAAAGCTTCCAACATAGAAGATTAACCCCTGCATTGTTGAAAGAAACCTGCACCATTTAATAAGAAGGTGAAGTGCTTCTAATCCGTGCTTGAGTACGAGAAATCAGACGCTGTGGTCTTATGGCTCCCCTCTGTCGCGGTAAACCCGCGACTGAAGTGACCAGTATGCAACAACTATGGGAATGTGTAGAAGAGACTTGGGATTAGATTTTGGTAGACACATCTTTGAGTCTGATTGAGAGCAGCCCAGAAGAAAGATTCTGGCAGTGTTGAAAGCCAAACGTGGATTGTAAATTGTAAAAAGCTGCAGAACTGCAACAACGCTGGTCCTTCATTCTCAGCAGCCTTGGTGGTCCTAGATGTTGTACCCCAATCAATCATAAAGTGATGACAAATCCTAGCGATATGCTCTCACTATGTAAGATTGGAATACCCCTTTAAGCCCCCTTTATGCATGCTATCACTTGATGGCAAACGAGTCTAAAGAGCTATTGCTCAGAGGCAGATAAGCAATATGCGGTTCTATATCGCCCCTATACACAGTTTCATGTGATGCCCCCTAATGACCAGGGATGGAAGAAGTAATCTAAGCCAGAATTCTTCCTTTTTTTTTTCTTTTTTTACGCTTACACTCTCCCCACCCTTAATACATATCCTCATTTTAATGGCACCCTACCAATAATCCTATTTTAGTTCTTCATTTGGCTGCCGCGTTGTGTCAACTGATTTGTATTTCCCAAATGAAAGACCCGGCACAGCTTTGTAATATTGTAACCGAGCTGTAAGGATCGTGGGTAGTCTCCAGCGCTGACATGTGCAGCATCTAATAAGAGACAGATCTGATGCTCCCTGCAGGCGAAGGATTAACATCCCGGCACACAAAGTGCTCTATATTTAATCAAATAATTCTGAGTGTCATTATGATGTCTCGTTACATTGTTGCATCGCTGAGTCGCGACCTGAACAAAACTAAACCCCTTCAGTCAGCAACTTAACACTGACACATATTATCAAGCCTCTGAATATTTTTTTTCTGAATATACTGGGCCTTGCAGACATATTAAGGCTATTTACCATTTTCTGCATAGAAACACAGGACTAATAAAATTCGGCCTGCAGTCACCACTAGAGGGAGTGCACTGCATACAAATTATACATTGCAGTCAATATTAGCACTGTATGCAATAAGCTCCTAAGCTCCCCCTAGTGGTGATTTTGGGTGAGAATTATTTATTTTAAAGAGAAGATTTCCGGAGAATTTTGAAAAACTGAAACCGCTGCCTTATAGTATGTATAAATAGCTATCTATACATGGTCTATATTTTGTAATCTGTACCTGCATTCTTGAAAACATGGACATCACATCCTCTGTATGAAAATGTGTTTACCCAGCTTTACTGAGCATGCACATGGACTAGAAAACAATGCAAGCTGAGCAGAGCTCAGGACCATAGGACCATATTACTACAAACAATAATTGATGTAAAGCGTAGACGTCACAAAGTAACGGGAGACCTGTTATCAAGGCGTGAAGGTGGGTGGTCTCAGAATTTGCAAGTAGTCATGTTTCTTATATACCACCTATGATGCCCTTCATTGCCACCATCAGAACAGAAAATACTTATTTTTTTTAAATGTTCAGCCAATGCTTGGTGAGAGGATGATCACACCTCAAAAAGACTGACCAAAGACAATGGGAAGATGCGGAACTAGAGAAGAAAACATTAAGTGTTTTGACATAGACCATGGACTTGGCATAAATGCTGTAATCCTTCCAGTAGTAGGAATAGTCCACATCATCCACATGAGAGATTGCCATCAATACTGTTGTGGATGAAACCAAAATGAATTGTAGCAGCGAGTGATTGATCAAAATGAGATTCAGATGGAATTGTCTTCTGTTAGACCTTTGGTGATGAGTATTGTGTCAAACCCTGGCTCCTCTAGTGCCCAGTCCGACTTTGAAAGCTATTAAGGTCTAGTGACTTATCAGAAGCAATTGTCAATATAGTAGATAAAAAGGATCTGTCATCTTGCAAAATACATTTTTTGGCCCCATATACAGGATGATTCAGCCGACAGATCTCTCCCCTGGCTCATTCATAGATAGGAGCACTCGCTCGTTCAACCATTTCTGCATTCCGTATGAGAGAGCTGCTGCCAGACTTCTCTGTCCTCCTCCATACACATCTGTTTTCCTTTAGACACATCTGTCCTCCTCCATGCTTCTCTGTCATCTTCCAGACATCTCTGTCCTCCTCCAGACTCATCTGTCCTCCTCCAGACACATCTGTCCTCCTCCATGCTTCTCTGTCATCATCCGGACATCTCTGTCCTCCTCCAGACTCCTCTGTCCTCCTCCAGACTCCTCTGTCCTCCTCCAGACACATCTGTTCTTCTCCAGAAACCTTTGTTCTCTTCCAGACACATCTGTCCTCCTCTAGACATCTCTGTTCTCCAGTCACATCTGTCCCCCTCCATGCTCATCTGTCATCTTCCAGACACCTCTGTCCTCCTCCAGACTCCTCTCTGCTCCTGCAGCCTCCTCTGTCATCATCCAGACTCCTCCGTCCTCCTAAAGACACCTCTGTCTTCCTCCATAATCCTCTATCCTCCTCCAAACTCATCTGTCCTCCTCCAGACATCTATGTCCTCCTCCAGACTCCTCTATCCTGCTCCAGACTCCTCCACAATCCTCTATCCTCCACCAGACTTGTGTGTCCTCTTCCAGACACCTCTGTCCTCCTCGAGACTCCTCTATCCTCCTCCGGGCTCCTCTCTCTTCCTTTAGATTAATCTATTGCTGTCCAGATTCATCTATCCTTTCCAGATTCTGCTGTTCTTCTCCAGACTTCTCTGTCCTCTTCCAGAATCATCTTTATTCCTCTTGACACAACTGTCCTCCTTCAGACACCTCTGTCCACCTCCAGGCTTCTCTATTTTCCTCCAGATTCCTCAGTTCTTCACCAAACTCATCTGTCCTCCAGACTCCTCTGTTATCCTCCATACTTCCCTGGCCTCCTCCATATTCCTCTGTCCTCCTCCAGACCCCTCTGTCCTCCTCCAGTCCCCTCTGTCCTCTTTCAGACCCCTCTGTCCTTCTCCAGACTCCCTTGTCCTCCTCCAGACTCTTCTGTCCTCTAGACACCTGTCCTCATCAAGACACTTCTGTCTTCCTCCAGACTCTTCTGTCTTCATCTAGACATCTCTGTCCTCCTCCAAACTCTTGTTCTCCTCAAGATTCCTCTTTCTTTTTACAGATTACTCTATCCTCCTCCAGACCCCTCTGTCCTCCTCCAGACTCCCCTGTCCTCCTCCAGACTCCCATCCCATGTCCTTCTCTATATTCTTCTGTCCTCTAGACACCTGTCTTCCTCCAGACTCTTCTGTCTTCCTACAGACTCTTCTTCCTCTAGACATCTCTGTCCTCCTCTAAACTCTTTTGTTCTCCTCAAGACTCCTCTTTCCTCTTACAGATTACTCTGCCCTCCTCCAGACTCCTTTGGCTTATCTCCATGTAGAACAAATAGATCAGCCTTTGAAATTCAATAAGACAGATCCTTCTCTCCCAGGACATCATCTGTTTCACAGCGAGTTGGGCTGTGAATGGTTGTCCCCATTGCCCATCTCATACACATTAGATGGTCGGCTGATCCCTCCAATATTGGTGGGTTTGGATGACTTCTTTCTAATGTTTTGGGTTCCTTTTGTCTCTCGATCCACTTCACACAAGGCTGACCGCTGCGCCTCATCATATTGATCAGTTTCATCGTGATCGTAAACCTCCCTTCCGTAGTAATAATAATCTGTAGGGTAAATGGGTTTCACAAAATTGGGCTTAGGGCAGGAAATGTATTAACACGGAAAAAAATTAGCATTTCTCACCATCTCAATCTTCTCCGATGGTCTCCACCAGCCTTTGTTTACCTCCCAGCAATGATGACATCATGCACATCCATGTGACCACTGCTGCCAATCACTTATGTCACACATCCAGAAATCGCTTCTGAGCCAGAGATTGGCACATGGATTCAGGGAAGAAAGCAAATACCGGCGTTGGTGCTGGAGCTCTGGGGGACTGAGCAGGTGGATATAGCTATTTTTCAACATTTCTTGCTCTCAGCCCAATTTTTTTTTAAGATCTTCGACATCCCTTATCCCTTAATTCACCTTTATCCCGGAGTCAAGGACGGTTCTGTATTTACGTCTGCGGGAAATAGAAAATGCTTGTCTGCTCCCTACCTAGTGCGCGGGGCGGAATATCTGCATTTTACCGGTCGGCTGAGCCATTCATTTCTATAACATCTGTTTCCCAACCTTCTTTCTGCTCCAGTTATTAATGTCATTCTTAACTACAATTCTCTTCCATTATTTAAATAAAGGGCGCAGTCAGGTGTATCGTCATCCCATAATCATCGTAGAGTCAACATTCGCTAACTCTTTGTGCACCACAAAGCTTCAGAGAACAGAGAGAAGTAAAGGGAAGAAAAGGCTAAATGCATGGATATCAGTCATACGTCTAGGGCAGGGGTGCAGAGCCCACCGCTCGTTGTCTGGAGAGCCCTATCCATGGACACTCCTGCCAGTTTGGCACACCATGGAGGAAGAGTTGAGGTGGAGCGTTGGCCCTCTTGTAAGGCTCTCCTGTTGCTTATAAGAGTTGTAAAAACTCTTAATTGTTAATTGGGGGGACATATCATTGATGCAACCTAAGAGGGTCCCAAGAAGTGAGGGGGCCCAGTTCCACCTCCAAAACAGGTGACATTTTTGCATTATGATGAGCTATTAGGCTATAAAGTGCCCATATGTTCTTGCACAGTGGCCCTTTTCAGTCTGTATCCACCAGTGACCCCATAAACGTCAGTAGGGGGCAGCTTTTAGGCTGCCAACTTGCTTGGCCAAAAAACAGAAACAGAATGGCACAACTGTCAGACTATCGCTTTTGCCCCTTCGTTTTTGCAAACAGTGGAGTTTTCAGCACCCGGACCCCTTGATCAAAACTTTTGAGGTCATAATGATACGTCGGAAGTTTGTTAAAGTAATAGATACCCTATAAGGCAAGAATCATTCGCAAATATTTGGCGGCTTGGATGATCCGTTATGGTGCATTGTGCACAATGGAAAAAGGGATCTCCTAAAGTTCTAAAGTTGTCTCCACTCCCCTACTGTTATATCATAAAGGGAAAAAAAGACAAAACGGTTCCCCTTTAAGAAAAGTAGAATTGGACGCAGCCGAAATTCTTGTATTTTGGTATCAGAATAGTGGATGGGATTCTGGGCAGGCTGATAATCTGAGAAGACAAGATGCTTAATCATTGTGTCAGATGGATCGTATCTGCATTACTTTGCATCTCTTGGTTAAGATTAGATCATTTACTTTCCTGTCTTATCAACTCACAGCAAAGAAATCAAGAAAAGTAAAAAAAAAAAAGTGACATCCACAAGTAGTAACAAAGTGGAAAAGTTTTTAGCAGTAGCAAAAGTTATGGTTAGGTGGAGGAGGATGGCAAGTCGGAGCAGAGTTGGGGTGGCATGGTGACCTACTCCTGGGGCTTTGGATAGATCAAACACTTTGGATAGTATCACCAGAAACCTTCCAGAATTGTCGCATTTTAGGAGATTTTCTGGGAGATTTATCAACTTTTACAAGAATCCGGAGAAGTTTCCCCTCTTTATCCAAGAACCTTCCAAATGTTCCAGGATTTAGATTCAAGGGACATTTGTGAATTCTGTTATCTCTGGCCCTATAGTTTATAGTTTCAACCCCCTTGGACACGGCTCGGAGATTTCTCTTGCTAGAAATCATTGATTTATAGGATTGGACTCTGCTGATAATGTGTCTGCTTTCCAGTAACAGAAATCTCTGAGCTGTGCCAAATTGATCTTAGATCCCAGATATCATTAGTATGACATATACAAAGATCATTCTATCTGGATGTCCCCTATAAATGAGAACTCCACCCAAAATCTGATAATACAACACCCCAACACCCCAAATTTTCCACTAAACCACCATATCGGCAACAGGTACCCTCAGTTAGTTATAAATTGCTGGAGCGTAGGTCTAACTAGAGACTCCACTCAAAGCTAAGTTACATATTTTTGCTGGAGTTTCTCCTTAAAGGGAATCTGTCAGCCTGTTTTAGCTATTTAATCTGAGATCATCATATAATAGAGCAGTAGAGCCTGATTCCAGTAGGCCGCATGCTGTAGTTTCAATACAATCAGTGTTTTATCAGCGGGAGATTATCCCTGAAGGACTAGAACTCATGTGCAGGTTAGTCCAGCTAATCTGTGTAACCCCGCCCCCACCACTGATTGGCAGCTTGCTGTCAATTCACTGTGCACCCAGGAAGCTGCCAATCAGTGGTGTGGGCGGGGTTATACATGGCTCAGCATTCTGTGCTCTGCTACATCTGCAGCAGAGAAAACTGGGATTCTACCTAAACTACACCTAGCAGCCCAGTAAGAGACACATCGTTGGAATCAGGATCTCTGCCCCTACATTTTGAAGCATTCATATTACATAGAAAAAAAAGCTGCTGACAGATCCCATTTAAGAAGGAAATCCTTGCAAAGTAGAGTATCTCTGACCATGCTGGATCATTCATTAGTCTTCCTGGGATTAGGAGATAAGACTGCTCTCTGTGCGTCTAGCCTGTGTGTAGATGTCTCATAAGAGTACAGTGATATATCTTGCAAATATTGCTCCTGTAATTAAGCATACCATGGAATAATTACGGTACATTTTTTATTTTTTTGCAAAATCCGGGTGCTGCCAGCACAAGGGTAAAGATGGGTTAATGCACGGTTGAGCAGATTCATTCTTGTCGTGCAGGAGCCAGACGCTCTCAGACGGCGCGCGGCACTTTTTGTCTGTATTTTGAGATGGCGCAGGAAATATCTGTATTGCCAGCGTCTGCTGCGCATTGTCAAAATGCCGTGTTTACTTCCACTCCGCGATCTCACTGTGGTAGTGCCCTCAGGTAAAAATAACCTAGTCAAATATTGATAGGATGCCCTCGACGCGGCAGTCACAAAGTAAACTGTTCCAACTTCTGCCGAGGAGTACGCCAAGGTTAAGCAGAGGGTTTTGTGTTATTTTTCGGTGGAGCTGAGGGACTAAATTAGGTTTAGAAGCAGCTGAGGACCACAGCATCATCATCATCATCATCCTGACGGTAGCGCGCTGTGTTTGTATAGGATTGGCCGCGGGCAGAGGGGTGATACTAAAAAAAAGCAATTAAAAATGAAAGATCCACATGCGGAGCTTCTGTTTATAGGAGGCAAAAATTAGGGTCACCCTGAACTATGGGGGCATTCACCTATCAATCAATAATAAATACTTACCGTAATTCATTATTAAAGTGTCCTGGCTGTATCATTGGGCTCTACAGGCTTCTGCCTATGGGCACCTAGAGGCTTTCCATTAGTAACATCAAATAATGAGCCTTAAATGTTTAATCTTGAGGGTCTGGTCACTGAGAAAGCAATGGGGAGTCAAGAGGATGGAAACATACCCAAGCCCTGGTGACCCGAGGAGCACAATAAGAAAATATCAGTATTGTTATAACAGCAAGGTCGATAATTGGCCCTGTTACAGATTTTGTATCAATTAAGTCATCCCTCTATCCTAAAAGCTGATGTTCCTTTGTTCCCCAGCCCTGGTGGAGGAGTAGAGGCACGCGCTACCACTAACAACTGGGAAAAATTTGAAAATAGCCAAAAATTTGGAAGAGCCTCTATCTCTCAAAGACCCGGCATGTCCACTTGGGATATAGACGATCCAATGATTTCAGCAAGAACTATGCCTTGGGGTTACTCGTATTCCCAACAGCGGCCACTGCAGGAGAAATGTGGTATTACATTGTTCCCATTCAGATGAATAGCTAGTAATGTAATTCATGGTCGCAGTGAGTCCTCCAGAGTAAAGGTTGCTCTTTGTTAGTGTTTTCCTATTTTGTCGGTGTCCTGATCAAGATCTCCTCTCTCTGTATACAGGTCCTTCTCAAAAAATTAGCATATAGTGCCCTAATCAGTCCATCCCTTTAACAATTTTTAGTAAAATAATAAACAGTCAATATAATTCATTGGAGAGATTGTACAGGATTAGAAAACATGACTGGCATCTGCCCTTTTTGGCATTGAGCCCTCAGGAGCTTAAAGTAATGCCTTGGTCCTGAGAAATGAGGTTCCTTGGTTCTCCAGTTCTGGTGGAAAAGTGAAGGCTGCCATCAATAACTATGGGAAATTTAGAAATGGCTGCCTCTCACTCTGGAGGACTGAGCGTGTCTACCCAATACATGGAAAGCCCATTGATTTGAATGGATAGTGTGTAATTCTTCATTTCTCCTGCGGTGGCGCTGCAGGGTAATTGAACACCTGCTGCAAGGTTCAGTGACTGAATACTGATGATCAGCGGAAGTCTCAGCAGTCGGACACCCTGGGAACAGCTTATCATCATTGGTGGGCTGTTTGTTAGGCTCTTCCAAGTCCAAAATCAGGGTGGGCACACGGGCCTCGGGAGTCGATGCAGCAGCAGGTGAGGCATCTAGGAAACGGGTAGTTAGGGAACTGGAAACTGCAAATAGCAGAGGTACTTGATGCTTCAGACAGACAGGTAACGAAGGTACTGAAACTGCAGACAGACAGGCAGCTGAGGTACTGGAAGCCGCAGGAAGACATACAGCTGAGGTACTGGAAGCCACAGGCAGACATGAAGCTGAGGTACTAGAAGCCATAGGCAGACATGCAGCTGAGGTACTGGAAGCTGGGCAGACAGGCAGCTAAGGTACTGGAAGCTGCAGACAGACATGCAGCTGAGGTACTGCACACCACAGGTAGTTGAGGTATTGGAAGCATTGGGAAGGCAGGTGGCTGAGCTTTTGGAAATCACAAGCTGACAGGAGACGTCCTGGAGACCACAGACAGGGAACTGTGTACAGACAAACTAAGGTTTTGGAAGCTGCAAGCTGACAGGAGATGTCCTGGAGACCACAAACAGGGAACTGTGTACAGACAAACTAAGGTTTTGGAAGCTGCAAGATGACAGGAGACGTCCTGGAGACCACAGACAGGGAACTGTGTACATACAAATTAAAAGTCTTAATACCAATACACAGGTGTGTGTCTTGGTGAGTCTTATATAGGCCCAGGCAGACGATCACATGTGATCACGATGGGCTGTTTGGAAAGCCCAGTATGGAGCACAACAGAGTTTATATTACAGAATACATTCAATACGACTGGTGCAAGGTTTTCTTTCTAAGAGGGATTCCTTCAAGTGCTAATTATAACAAACCACGCTATTTCATGAGCAAACTGCGGCCATAATGATGATGAATTTTGCATTCCTTGCTATCTGATACATAATGCAGGAAGGTCAAACAGCTTGAAGTGATGGAAGCTTTAACCGCAGCCATTGAACTCCAGACCGAGGCTCCGAAGAGAGATGGAGACGCACGCGGTAATCAGCAGACATCTAAATGAATCCAAAGCGGACAGGAAAGTGCAGTGAAGTGCAGCGGCATCTCTCAGGACATTGGAGAAAATGACATCAGTATCACGCTGGAATCTGTCAGGAGGTATTGAAGTGAGCAAAGCCGGAAAAGGCCGCGGCCGATGCTCATACAAGTAAACTCCGGTCTCCCGGGATCGGTGGTCGAAAGCCTGAAAATAACTAATATCCATCCGCCTGGAACAAACTTGTTTCCATTTAGTGAACAGTCCAAAGGGTAGACCGCCTGGAGGAAGTCGAGAGGAAGGTGAACGATGGGGGGAGTTGTGCAGATGCACCCACCGACAAAGAGCGCTTCACCTTATCCTATATCATTCTATTAAAATGGTCCCCTTCAGTTAAAAAAATAGTCATCACAGGTCATTGAGTCGTCTTCTTTGGATTTTTTTTTAACCATGTAGAAGTGTTTTGGATCGTTAGGTGATAACCAGTGTGGCTGATAGGAGTTAATAGAGTTGTCATACAGCCATCAAAGGGTTATTTCAACAATGGCAATATTTTTTTTACAAAGCACAATATCTGCATGACTCAAGTCTAACATAACATTTCTGTTACATACCTGTCTCTGTGCTTTCTTGTTCTTCACGTCAGGCTTTGTATGTAGTCTCACTATGCTCCCATGTGATCATCTATCCAGGTCAATATAAGGCCCACCAAAACGCACACCTGTGTCTTAGTGTTAAGACTTTTAGTGTTCTTGAGTCCTGGTCACCTGCTTCCCAGTCTCCTGTCTGCCTGCAGCTTCCAGTACTTCTTCAACATGTCTTTGGGACATCTCCTGTCTGCCTGTGACTTCCATATCTCTGCTACCTGTTTCCTGGTCTTCTGTATGCCTGCAGCTTCCAGTATCTCTGCTACCTGTCTGTGATCTCCAGGACGTCTCCTGTCTGCCTGCAGCTTCCAGTACTTCTTCAACATGTCTGTGGTCTTCGGGACATCTCCTGTCTGCCTGTGACTTCCATATCTCTGCTACCTGTTTCCTGGTCTCCTGGTTTGCCTGCAGCTTCCAGTACCAGTGCAAATGCAGCTGGTATCACTGGGATCTTCAGTATAGCATAGCTGAACTGTGCTACAACCCGGCAGTCAGATATTTTATTAGCCAGTGTTATTAGGTGCATCTGTGGATGTTTGATTGACAGTACTAGAACTACTGAAGGATGGATCCAGTGAAAACAGAGAGTTAAAAGAGCCCTGGGTAGTCATGATTAGGGGGGTGACACCTGCAGATCAGTTTAGATATAAAAAATAGGTTGTATTGACGCGCTTGTTTAATTCAGTGTGTACAGAAAACAAAAACCACATTCTGATTTTAGGAATAACCATTTTTATGGCTTTTCCACATTGTATAAATGAATACTGGCTGCTGTGATTCGGATGGTCTAAAGGTTTAAACCCCTATCGATCAGTTGTATTTGGCACGCAGGTGCTTATTTTCCCTCCAGCGGCCACTGTTGGAGAAATGTGGTATTACGTGACATCTATTCAAATAATCGCATTTGCTCCACCAGTGGGAGTCCTCCAATGGGAGACGCTCTTTGTAAGTATCTTTCAACTTTGGCTAATAGAGGGGGTCATGATCAGAGACCCCTCCCTCTAAGATGTCCTTAGGTTCTAAAATTATATGTGGACGGGGTTTCTTGTAATTGAACATTTCCTTTAAAAATTATTTTAAATTTATTTGACAATAAAAATAGGTTGTACAAGAAAAGCATTCCTACTTTCTCCCAGAAGTAGTGCCACCCCTGATCGCAGGTTGCATTTGGTATTGCACCTCAGGTCCAATGAAGTAAAGGTGCAATACTATACACAGCCTGCAAAAAGGATGGCACTGTTTGTGGCAGAAACTATACAGCTGATATGATTCTCACAGAGGTTCTCACCCAATTTTTCAAGTTTCCTGGAAATGGAAATCTTCTTGGTCATGGGTGATACATAACATTTCATAAATTTGTTACATTGTTACAACAGATTTGCTGTTGCAGAATGTACTAAAATTTGGGTCAAATATTGGAAGTCACCCAGCTTTCCCAGAGACAGATACAACTAGATAGTCACTTGCTTTTTAATTGTGCGATAAGTCGTCCAGAGCAGAAGTTTGCTCCCATTTTCCATGGTGCTGAATGAGGCGCTCTGCGCTAATCTCTCCCTACAGAGGGGATCTCCATGAATGCTGTCTCCTGCTGGGCTGCGCTGCTAATGGATTCATCAACTGCATCCTCTCTCACAAATTAGATGGGAATTACAGATTAGCAATTATGTGTTTTGCCGCTTGCAGTTCACCATAGAGATGAAGAAGAATAGGATCCGCCGGTGCAGGTTTCTCCGGTAATGCACTGCATATATTACTGTGTACAATGTGCCCGGTAATTACACAGATACATTCCTGCCCTCCATGGTGGAAAATGCACAAATCACAAAGAAAACGCCGGAATGGCTCCTCAATTAGGCTGCGATGAGGAATTAAAAATAGATTAGACTGGGACAGATAGATAGATAGATAGATAGATAGATAGATAGATAG
>VIAB01000857.1:40198-51030 GCA_009801035.1 Oophaga pumilio | reverse complement strand
TTTTTTTTTTTTTAACTCCGTTTATCTCTCAACAGAAAGACTCCACGGATAAAAACTGGATGCTGAAAGAACAATTAAAATCTTGGCAGCGGCTCCGGCACGACCTTGAACGAGCGCGTCTTCTGGTGGAATTAATACGCAAGCGAGAGAAGATGAAGAGAGAAACGGTAACGATCCAACCTCTCGATCACAAGATCCATGTCGCCTTGTCCTCGCCTTTTTTATTTTTTTTCCTTGTCTCCATTACAGATTAAGATCCAGCAGTTGGCTCTTGAGGTCCAACTAACGCCGTTTCTTATTCTCCTGAGAAAGACGCTAGAGGTATTACAGGAGAAAGACGCCAGCAATAGATTTACCAAGCCGGTCCCTCTTTCTGAGGTAACAGAACTGTAGGAATACGATCTCCCATCCTGTCTTGTGTGCCTCTCATAACCATTGTGTCTGTACGCACCTGACTGTACCCGGTGCGAGGGATTATATTTAGAAATATTAAAGACTCTTTTATGTATGTGCGGAGATAATGCTTGTGTTTAGTTGTACAAACGAGGTTGTCCACCTTTTGGGGACACTTTTTGCTTAAATGCATTTATTTGGGGGTAAAAATAATTTTTACTATTTTGGGTTTCATTAAAAAATTTTGCACCGTTCTGGAATTTACCTGCAACATTTTCTTTGTTGTGGTAGTGATGAGTGAACATGCTGGGATAAGGCATTATCTGAGCATGCTCGGGTGCTAACCGAGTGTCTTCAGCGTGCTCGGAAAATATGTTCAAGTCCCCGCCGCTGCATGTCTCGCAGCTGTTCGACAGTTGCAACACATTCAGGGATTGCAAACAGACAATCCCTGCATGTGTTACTGCTGTCTAAATTATTAATGCATGTGGAGGGTTGAAACAAAAGCACAAAAATGTCAGGAAACATGGTCACTGTTAGTCCCGTCCCTTGGTCAATTGCTGGTTGAGGCGGGACACCACTGCAGCCGATGATTGGCTGAGTGGACATTTGCGGTGGAGCGGGACCTAAGAGGAAAAAATACTGCAGTGCTTGTTAATTCCAGTGGAGTCTTTGTATTTATAGTCGGCATATAGGGGGTTAATTCCGCAAGCAATCGTTTACCTATAGAATCTCGTCTCCCCATTTCCTTCAATAGAGGGGTGCTGCCTTCCTATTTGCGGTGGTCCTACAGGTCTGATATCTGGTGCTGGGTTTACACTGCGTTATTATTGCATTGTGCTTGGATGTATATACTCTGCCGTAGCACCATCGTGCGGAGTATTGATATCAAATTGATGGTATAATCCAATTTATGTCATTCATCCCGGTAATTCAGGAATTGGCAGTAAAGTTGCGTAACGTTATCGTGCTCTTGGCAGCTACTTTACTTTTAGCCTTTGGCTTTTTTTTTTCTTCAAAGGTCCCGGACTACCTTGAACATATCAAGAAGCCCATGGATTTTCAGACGATGAAAGCCAACCTTGAAGCGCTCCGCTACCAAAACTTTGATCAGTTCGAGGACGACTTCAACCTCATTGTTAACAACAGCATCAAGTATAACGCTAAAGACACCAGCTTCTACCGGTCCGCTGTTCGGCTGCGGGAGCAGGGAGCTGCGGTCATCCGACAGGCTCGACGCCAGGCAGAAAAGATCGGCATCGACTTTGAGACTGGAATGCACTTGCCCCAGGTCGGCACGGGAAATGAGCTGGCACGTCACAGCAAAGAGGCCGGTGAGTTGTGCCGCCGAGATGGGATAGTATCAGGCTTTCCGAAAAAAAAAAAATGAGCATAGCTTTGGTGAGCATGCTCTGCCCATGTCGATGGGGGTCAGTGCAAGTTTTTTTTTTCTTTTAGGGGGGCTCGAATAGCGTTGGTTCATGACTAATTTGGTTTATGTTATATCTTCTCTAGATACTGAAAGAACGCCTCCCTCCGACAACCGCAAACCTCTCTCTCTGGAAGAGCAGCTTAAAATCCAGCTGGCCCGTCTGGACGAGGTCAATACTGGCAAGCAGAGCATCGGAAGAGCGCGTCGGGCCAAGACGATCCGAAAAGAGATTACATCCATCCGCCGCAAGATGTCCTACCAGCAAGAGTCCAGAAGGGACAGAGCCACGGAGCGCCACAGCTCATCCGGGAGAGGCAACTTGCCATTACGTGGCCGTTCCGAGAAGGATGGACAGACGGACAGTGCTGCAGAAGAGAGCAGCAGTCAGGAGACGGGGAAAGGTACTAACCTGTGTTAGTTCACTGCTTTCTGATTGCAGCAGGGGCCTCTTCTGCAGCTCTGTATGGTTTCCACATCTGTTTACAATCGTGTGTGTGTGTGGTGTTATGCTGCGGCACTTTATTTTATGTTTTTACAGATTTTTTTTTCATGCTAGCCGACATAGCTATGCCTTCTTTTTATGCTGCTATATATGTTGCATAGGGTAGATCATGCAATGTAAAATGCTGCTTCTTGCAGCGGATCTTTGACCTTCCCACACTAGTCAGTCCTTTTTGAGGGCTTCACCACTATTTACCAGGGTCCGATATCTCTTCATAACTTCACTGTGTCCCCCCTGACGTTGCAACGGTTGTCAATGCTTGCAGCCAGCACAGTGCAGAAAACAACTTTTATTGGGGGGTTATCCACTTCTGACACTGCCTGTTGTCAGGCAGACCATGACTCCTGTGTCCGGTTGTCACGCTCGGACCTTCAGGATCTGCACTGTGGGTTCCAGTTTTACCTGGACTGTTTCCTTTTAAGCTGCAAACTCTTAAGCTCCTGTGACAGGGTAGTTTTTCCTGTTTGAGAGGAAGACCTAAATCTCCGCAGTAAATTACTGTGAAGGGTATGTACACTGAACTCTGGGCACCTTACATGATGCTCATTGAATGTATAGAATTAATCCCATTTTTTTATTTTTTTTTTACGGGTGGCACCTTTATTCTGGAGATGAGAAGTGTACTTTTTTGTTTTCTTGTATTAAAGTTTGTAGTGGTCTCATCTGATAATACTACTGATGTAAAACCGTTCATCCACGACTAGTAATCACTACTGCCCCAAGTCTCACCGTGGGGCGTTAAACCTCCCAAGATTGGGGCAGAACAGAGATCTTTCTTATGGTGCAGCCGCTGCAATGATTTGTGGGTTATGCACGCAGCTCTGGAGGGTAAAAAAAAAAGTTTGCTCAGTCGTGGGTGAAATTATGTCTTCCAGTGTTATATGAATTTTACATTTTGCCTTTCTCTGATGAAAAGTTTTGCAACTTTCTTATGCTTGCAGTCAGTGAATAGAAATGTTTTTTCATTTACAATCCACGAGCAGCCCAGGTAAATGGTAGCAAATTATGAGTTAGTTCAGGTCTGTTTTCCATCCTTTGTATGCCAGTAAGAAAAAAAAAAAATTCCACTTACTGGCAGCAAGCGGAGATGGCGAGGAATAAAAACCGAACTTGTTAAAAAGTTGCTGAATTTTTTATTTTATTTTTTTCTTTGAAATGGGAAGATCCCTTTGGTTTACAGCAGTGACTGCATGTCGGCACTTAATTGTACTTGTCTCTGTGTTGGGTACTGCAGTTACGGCCCTGTGATGCTGATAGCTGGGGTCCCATCTGATAAAGTGATTGCATGTTGTTGGGATAGGCCATCACTTTATTGGTAGGGGTCCGATACCTGTGAGCCCGACTGATTCTGAGAATGAAGGGGCAGCCACTCCAGTTTAGCACTGCGTCCCCTTGACTGTTTCTTCCTCTCCGGACCACACTGCCCAGGGTGCTGCATTCACTTGATGGGATCCGCTGCAGTTGCCTGACACCTGGGCGCTGCCATATACTGAAATTTTCAAAGGGCACACAGTGTGGCATCCCCTTTATTCCTGGACTGTGGGTCCCAGAGTCGGTCTCCGATGTGGCATTATATATATATATACATATATATATATGGTCAGAATGAGCGTTCCGCAGGATCGTCTCTATACATAATGAACATGTCATGTCTGCTCGTTGTTTTTTCATCGTCTTTGTACCGCTGTTTTTGCGCAGTTTTTTATCTTTGTATTGAGCACTGTACTTTTTGGAACTTTTTCTTTTTCATTTTTTTCCAATAAAGCGTGTTTATCTAAAACTCCCGATTTTGGCGTTTTTGTGTTTAGTGTGCAGGAAGAGATCTGTCTCTCAGTGCTTCATCGGTGAACGACTCTCCAGATTTTTATTTTATTTATTTTTCCTTTATTTGGCTGTTCTTATTGTATTGTCTAGAGAAAATAAACACTTTTCCTTCCTTCCTTCTCCTCCTCCTATTTGTCTCATCCTTTTTCCGTTCTTCTCCACCTTTTGAACGTGTCTCTCTCTCTCTCATCCTTCGCTATCTCTACCTGTCTCTTTTTATCCTTCTCTCAGGACTTGGCCCAAACACTTCTTCCACTCCTGCACATGAAGTTGGTAGAAGGACCTCTGTTCTTTTCTCAAAGAAGAATCCCAAAACTGCAGGACCTCCAAAGAGGCCAGGGAGGCCTCCTAAGAACAGGGATAACCAACTGGCGTCAGGGAAAATAAGCAGTCCGATCGGACCCCCTCAGCTCTCCATTATGGGGGGTTCCCAGAGGCAGCGGAAAAGGGTCCGGAGTCCCCGTCCTACATCTAGCTCCGACAGTGAGAGCGACAGCGACAAGTCGGCAGACGACGCGTCTCTAGGTGAGTAGTCGGAGGGATGTGTTTCCTGCAGAATGGGGGTCTCTGTTCCCTTTTGTCTATATGACCCAGAAATAAAATAATGCCGAATTAGGACACATGAGAAAACTACATGAGGGGGTTACCACTTACTACAAAGCTGCTAAAGGGAAGAGGTTATCTATGGGGGATATATAATATGAAGTTCGCTTTGTTGCTTTCAATGCATCTTTCTTTTCTTTTTATTTTATTTTTTTTTACTTTTAAGATTTACCCACAAATGGCTTCAGCAACCAACAGGTGAAGAAAAGTTTTTTAATCTACCGCACTGACTGTAATCTTCCCCGCAGCAGCTCAGACTCTGAATCCAGTACGACCAGCAGCAGCAGCGCCGCCTCCGACAGGACCAGGTAATGCACAACTTGGAACTATTAAACAGCTAAACGTTTGGTGAAGGGGGTTGCACAAAACCTTTATAAAATAAACTTGCTGTTACTTGCCACTTAAATCCCTTGTGAACTCCGCCAGGACCAGAACTGATCACATCCTGATCCAGCGCTGAGGCCACTGATTGACCAGGATGTCCTCACTTTGGGTGGTCTGGTTAATCAATTCCCTGACCCATCTATCCTCCTCCTCCATCAGGAGAAAAAAAAAACTTACAAAAAGTTTTGCAAAAAACCTTTACGTTGAATATGCAGCTTTTGCACAAACTGTGCGTAGTCTTGATAACCCACAGACGATGGAAAGGTGCCACGGCCGTCGGAACGGGGATTGTGCTCAGCAGTTGTATTAACCCTTCTTATTTTTCTCTCTCCTAGCACAACTCCCTCTAAGCAAGGACGGGGAAAATCATCGTTCTCCAGAGAGAATTACCACGACTATAGCAGCGAGGACACGTCGGGCACCGAAAACGAATCGTATTCCATAGGAAGCAGAGTAGGACATGGCTGTAAGTGACCAACCGCAAATATTACATACGGGGAAAGGACATGTAAGCCTATAGTGACCAGGGGTATAGCCGCTGCCCGATATTTTATTTTGTTTACATCCCAAATTGTGAGCTTCGTAGAAGCACTTGGCCCACCCAGTCTGGTCTCTAACACGCACATCTTGGGGTATAAGTTGCTCTATAAAGTGAAAGGGGAAGTGCTCAATTCATAAATCATGTTTTCCTCAGAGATGGCCGGTCACTAATATTGGCTGTGCGGGGCTTCAGTTACACCGTATATGTGGAGTGTATACGGATCAGTAATTAAAGTTTCTCAGCTTTTATCTCTACGTTAAGAGACGAACCTCTCCTCTTTTCCTTAGAGTGAAAGAAATAATAAAGTTCTTCTTTCTTTAAAACTTTTTAAACTTTAATTTTAAAGTTGCCTCACGCCAAAATGTAAGCAGCCGTTACATGGACCGACTCGCTATTCACGAGAATTCAGCGTCTGATCCGGACGATGCTTTTCGTTACGATTTTAGCTCTCAGCGCCCGCGTTCTCGTGAATATAGTCCACGTCATATGGCTGCCGACATGGCTGTATCACACGCTAGGATCTGTGCCTTACTGTATGACAGGCCTGTGACTTGTGACCTTTTCTGTTGTTTGATAGTGGTACGCAAAGGAATGGAGGGACGAGGGGCGGGGTGGCTGTCCGAAGACGAAGACTCCACTCTAGAAGCCTTAGACTTGGTGTGGGCCAAGTGTCGGGGATATCCCTCCTATCCGGCTCTGGTAGACATCAGTTCCTCCCCTTTTATTTTTTTTCCATGTTGTCTTCTTAGTTGTTTTGGATTTAATTGTAATCTGCACATGATCACGATGGGTCCAAATAAAACCTGGTAGAGACGAATCATCTGTGTGTCTAGAAGTAAATGTCACTGATAGCCACAAAGAGCGACACAAACTTCATTGCAGCTCTCCTTTCTTTTAGATTATCGATCCAAAGATGTCCCGAGACGGAGTGTTTCACCACGGCGTCCCAATTCCTGTGCCCCCCGTAGATGTACTCAAGCTGGGAGAGCAAATGACGCAAGAAGCACAAGAACATCTCTACCTCGTCCTGTTTTTTGATAATAAACGTACATGGTAAGTAACCGCCTGTGGGGGTGGGCAGAGGTGTAGGATGAGTGATGACAGTAACTCCACCAGCAGAATAGTGAGTGCAGCTCTGGAGTATAATACCGGATGTAATTCAGGATCAGTAATGTATGTACACAGTGACTGCACCAGCAGAATAGTGAGTGCAGCTCTGGGGTATAATAGAGGATGTAACTCAGGATCAGTAATGTAATGTATGTACACAGTGACTGCACCAGCAGAATAGTGAGTGCAGCTCTGGAGTATACTACAGGATGTAACTCAGGATCAGTAATGTAATGTATGTACACAGTGACTGCACCAGCAGAATAGTGAGTGCAGCTCTGGAGTATAATACAGGATGTAACTCAGGATCAGTAATGTAATGTATGTACACAGTGACTGCACCAGCAGAATAGTGAGTGCAGCTCTGGAGTATAATACAGGCTGTAACTCAGGATCAGTAATGTATGTACACAGTGACTGCACCAGCAGAATAGTGATTGCAGCTCTGGAGTATAATACAGGATGTAACTCAGGATCGATACTGTAATGTATGTACACAGTGACTGCACCAGCAGAATAGTGAGTACAGCTCTGGAGTATAATACAGGATGCAACTCGGGATCATTTCCTGTCCTGCCATCTTGGTGATATAGTCACTCTTTCTCTTCAGGCAGTGGCTTCCCAGAACAAAGCTGGTTCCTCTGGGGATGAATCGGGAGCTTGATAAGGAAAAGATGCTGGAAGGAAGGAAGTCCAATATTCGGAAGTCTGTGCAGATCGCCTACGACCGTGCCGTGCAGCATCGCAACAAGGTTCAGGGGGCTCCGAGCAGCGACACCAGCGAGAGCGATTAGCTGCTGCTTTTTCCCCGGCGGCCACGTTCTTATCGGTTTTTCTATTTTGCTGCTATTACAATGAGCAAAAAAAAGAAGAAATAATGGTAATTGCAGAAGTTTCCTTCCGGTCTGTCGCCTTTTATTCAAGGAACGTAATGGAATGGCTCAAGGAAGAAAGCTCACAATGTAAATGAAGCCCCTTCTGCCTCTGGTGGGACCCTCAGTGGATGGGCGTCATGGTCGCTGGCTGACCATCTGAACACAAGCTGTCTGCTGCCCACCTGCTCATATGGATGAGGTTTTTTTATGGTTGACTGCTGTATGTGAACTGTGACTTCCTTTCTGTTCACCGAGGTTTCCGATACTTACTTCCGATATTTTGTTCCCATAGACTTACATTGGATTTCAGGTATCGGAAGTATCGGAATGCTCAACCCTACGAGGTATTAAATCTGCTTCCCGTCTTGTGGAAGGATGACGCTCCGGCCGGGTTAATCACCTCGTATTTTTTACCATCGGCCATTAATACAAGAAAACAAAGACAGAGTGAATCTGGAGTTCAGCGGATGCTCATTAGAGCGGCCATATCTCATGAATGTCTGACGTGTGGCACCGGCCTTACTATGGTTATTTCAAGGAGACCTGTCTGTTTTACTAAATTCTTGTATTCCCTGTCAAATACAAATTTGGCTTTGTTTTTTTCTTTATTCCTCTGTTATTCCTCCTGTAATTGATGAATGATTAAACTGCGTGTTACCAGTTCCCTTAGTCAGTGCCAGTTTGCAGGGACGCACCTTTAACCGGTAACACAATTTATATATTTCCAAGAGGAACAGCAGAGGGATGGTCCAACTCTAGGGGGTAAAAATGGCTCCAGAATTATTAGGAATTTATTAAAGCAGACACGTCAATGAGTTACTATACGATTCAAGTTAAAGGGGCGGTCCAGGGCTTATAACAGAGTTATGCTTAGGCTTAGTTCTGAGGGGATTGGACGCCCGCCGCCCTCACCAGTCCAGCCATCTTGGGTGCACGCTTCCCTTAAAGGGCACCTGCCCCTAGCACTATCGGAGCCATATTGTGAACTGTGTCAGGACCCACAAGTCCCAGAGATCCGGTTCAGTCCGGGGGCACATGAATATATGTTACTATGTAAATGATGTACATGGAGGAGAATGTAAATGATTCTCATTTGTAAACTTTTTGCCACCGTTACATTACGAGGGTTTTTTTTTACCCTACATCTTGACGGTTTTACACCGTAAAATTAATAAGGAAGGTATCGTTACTCAGATATCATGTACCGATACACGGTTACCGCCCAGACAAGTGGGTATCACCCCGACACTGCACCGCCCCGACACGCGGGCTCCGCCACCTCCTGGAAAATTTTCTCCTTTATTTTTGTCCTTTTTTTTCTTTTTTGTTGTTTCTTTTTTATGACTTCTGTCCTGCGTCTCGTGTATTTCTGTTTTGTATTTATTTCGCAAGGAAAATTTATTGTTCTTAGAAAATAAATCCATCTATACGGAGCTGCCGACTCTCGCTGACTGGTTTTCTTCACTTTTCGCCTTCCCGACACGTCTGTTTCACTAAATGATTTTATTCCCTATGAAGTACTGATTGTGGATGCAGCTTTTGCAGTTTGATGTTCCTCTGATTGTGGAAATGTATGACAACTTTCATATAATGTGTATGGGATCCTTTAGGACAATGGAGGGGACTTATTCTGCCGGCAAAAGCGGATGATCATGGCTAATCTATTCCTGTGTTTCCAGGAGGTATAACGGAGGAGCAATAAAGAGTTCTAAGGTAAGATGCTCCAAAAATTGTAATTTCATGTTTCCTAGCAATTGCAGGAAATCATATGGAAAAAAAAAAAAAGACGCAGTGCAATTGCAACCTGTGGGATTTTTGCTGACACCAGAGGGCACTGTGGACAATGGAATACTGACTGTTAGATCTGTGCCTGGCGATCACAGGTCCTGCTCACAGCACACTTCATGCTGTTTTTTTTTTATTTTTCCAAAACTCTTGTCCTGATTGCGACATACTGAACTCGTAAGATGTGTTGCATTGAGGTTAGTCGGGTTTTGCTGTGGATGCCTTTATTATGCAGCTGCTGCCCAGCTTTCCGGATTCCTGTATGGCAAATCGGTCTTAAACAGCGCTGCATTCATTACCGGCGTCATTTTCCATCTGCTGCTGTTTCGCTCCTGATTCACACAAATGTATTTTATGCAGCCATCTGGCGGCATCCACTGTGTACTTCCACACAGGATCCGTGCACGCTCTGTGCTTGTCCGTTTCCTACCGGGCCAGGACATTTAAAAGGGTTGTCCGTTACTTAGATATTGATGTTTGACACATATTACCCCACAAATCAGCTGTCTGTATCTCCTGCGGCGGCCAGACCAGAGTAGTGACTGCTCACTGATACGGCAGCTTGGCTCCTATTAAGTAAATGAGGGCTATACTGCAGTACCTGAAAACGACCACTATGCTGTGCTGTTGTTTGATGACATCCGCCAGCCCCCCGAAGTTCAAAACAGCTGATCGGTGCGGTTTGCCAAATGTCGGACCACCACCGATCTGATATTGATGAGCTATCCTAAGGACAGCACATAATGGACCATGATTATCCCACTATTAAGTATCACTTGCTGTTTAAATGTTGTAAAAAAAAAATAAAAATAATCAGCACTTGTTTGCCTTTTACACGCTGTTAAATGATCTAGTGAAGCGTTAAAACGTTTATATCTAGTATGGCGCCACCTGGTGTTTAAAGCGTGCAGCAACGTGCATGTCCACTTAGTGAGAGAAGAGCTGCTGGAGGCACGTGCTCAGTCACAGCCAGGTCTGCAGAGAGAGGGCGCTACAGGTAAGGAGTGGAGAACGGCACTGACAAGAGTGTTGGCCGCCTCACCCTAATGTGTGCTGTCAGTGAGTATCACTGCCGTCCTGTACTGTCTGTATTGCTGCCGTGCAGATGCTTCCAGCGCCTCCGTCACTCCACCACTTCTGTCACTCCAGCGCCTCTGTCACTCCAGCGCCTCCATCGCTCCAGCGCCTCCGTCGCTCCAGCGCCTCCGTCGCTCCAGCGCCTCCGTCACTCCACCGCCTCTGTCGCTCCAGCGCCTCTGTCGCTCCAGCACCTCCGTCACTCCAGCGCGTTTTTACAAAACATTAAAGGGAACCTGTCACCCCCCAAGGGCCTAGTAAATTAAAGAGCCACCTTCAGCAGCACTAAGGCTGCATTCTGTGAAG
>VIAB01000857.1:25079-35723 GCA_009801035.1 Oophaga pumilio | reverse complement strand
TAGCTTTTTGATATTTGCAGTCTCCGGGGTCGGTATAATCCTCTGCAGTTGGATTCTTATCTCGGACTCCGACCTGCATTATGTGAATCCTAGTCTCAGGGCAACAAGAAGTTATGTCAATAGTTTTATCAGTCTGCACCTCAAGCAAATATGGGGTAAATGTAATCTGCAGAAAAACATGTAGGACTGTGGACTGAAGGGAGATGCTGTTTGTGTTCGCAGCTAGTTATTTTCTGCCTTTGTGAAAAGCATGTACCTAATCAATGGGACATCATGGTCTCCATTGTTTTCAGGCGCATGACTGACTTATTTATAGCCGGGCAGATTAGTCTTCTTGAAAGGTACAGATTATCTCCTTGTACCTGTTCCAATACCTCCTCTCCAAAGATGACTCAAGATTACGTGGAGTATTTAAGGGCAGGATGACCAGGACGGGCTCATACCTGCAGACTCTCCTCCAACGAGACACGAAAGGCAAGAAAAACTACGTTGGGTATGGTTAATGACCGGCGGACTAAAGCCTCTGGTTCCCTCTTTGCCACGTTCGGATCCGGTTTGGTGCCCATGCAAACAACCAGCCAGGAAAAAGGAAGACTATCTGCATGGCAGAAGTCGAATGTCAACATGGCTTCCAAAACTGCATCAACAGGGGCCAAAAATTCTGGAAAAAGTCCAAAAAAGGCTGAAGATTCAGAAAAAAATAATTCCAGATTTCCTTCTCTACCCATGGTGAGTTCCTCCACCCCAAGAAAGTCAAAAGTTTCCTTCCCGCCTTCCCAACAGATGGTGGTGCACAGAAGACGCCTCTCCATCCCGGAGGAGTCCATAAACAGGCCGCCCAAGTCCATCCTAAAGAAAAGACATTCGGTTTCGGTGGAATATCTCCCACCAGCTCCTCAAAATGACCACGTGAACTTGTCAGTGTTTTCCAGACTTCCTTGGGAAAGAGAGTTGTATTTCCCACCCATCACCCAAGACGGGATGTTGGTTTATCTTGAAGAGGATGGGTCCCTGCCACCGATGCTTCGCCGACTCAGTAACACCGACACTTACAGTTACAGCCAAGAGTTCCTACAGGCCCTCAACGATTTATAGGCGGACAGTTCTGGAAAAGTCACCGACAAAAAATCAGGACAGGTCCTCCAAGATGGACTTATGAAGTGGTGACACTCTGGAGGAATCTCATTCTTCTTCGTTTTTTGGGGGGGTTTTATGGTAAAGGACTAAAAAGCTTCTAAAGGGGGCGCCACAAATCTCCGACAGACCCCCGAGTGGCAAATCCATCCATTCATGCAGCAATTTGGAAGCAAAAGGACTGAATCCCTTCATAACTGAAATGTGTAATACCTCATTTCTCCTGCGGAGGCGCTGCAGGGAAATTAAACACTTGCAACGAGGTTGCTCTGTTTTATAGGTGATTTTTGAAGTTTCCAGATATTGGACACCCTGTAATCTACGTTCTTTCAGGTGACCCTATAAGGACTATCATTTATTAATATTCCTTTCCAGGACAGTTTGGGGTCCGACCTCTAATCCTGAGAATGGAGGGGTAAGAGTACAGTACTGATTCAGCTTTGTACCCCCATATTTAGCATTGATGTCCCTCCATTCTCAGGATCTGGTTGCCGGATCACCACTGATTATAAATATTTTTTTTTGCATTGCTCTTACTGATATCGCTCATAATATTATTTATTTCTGATAGCACTTTAATTATGTAAATTAAGGCTTAATTAAGAAAAAGAGGGGGAGTTGCCTTAAGTAACCAATCAGGACATTACTTTCATTTGTCCACCTGAGCTATAAAAATGAAAGCTGTTATTTGATTGGTCAACATCACTAGGCAACAACAAAGAATCCGAGCTTACCTTTCATTTTTCTTTTGTGGCTCGTAGCGACCAATCAAATTCCAGCTCTCATTTTTCAGAGGCCCTTTGGAAAATGAGAGCTGACACCTTATTGGTTGCCGTGAGTGACGGCTCCATTTTTCCCTTGTTCTTGTTTTGTAACCCTTCTTTGTGTGATTGATAGTATTCGCCCCGTTTCTGACACTGTATGTGGAGACCTACGTTAGGATGCATTTATTGACGACTTGGGTGGGCGGTCCGCCATTTCAAGCCTAAATGTATCTCGATTTTATTATCTAGTTTGAGCTGATGTCACGTTTTATTTCATGAATTTCGGGTTATTTTCTGTATTCATCGTGTATTTCGGATTGTGAAATGTGATTTCTGTCCACAGTTTTCTCAATAAATTCTCTATCAGTCTTCGCGGGGATTTTGCTTTTTTTTTGGATTGGTTCATACAGGCACCTGTACAATAGACGTCCACATTACCCATCAGACCCCACAACTCATAATGGGGCTTGTGGCGCTCCGCGTCACTGGCAGGAAAAGAAAACATTGCATGGCGACGACGCCTGCGAGACTGTTCACACACGGCGTGGACAATATCTCGTTCTGGTCTGATCGGCCCATTGAAGTGAATGGGCTCCGTTGCTTGGAGACGCATCAGACAAACCAAGCTCTGTATTCTCAAAGCAGTAGAAAATGGCGCCTGTGTGGTCATGTGACCTTTCTATAGGAGATGGTGATGACTTGGGACTAAATTAAGCCTCGTTATATATATATATTTTTTAGAGCGCACAAAGCCAGATTCTTGATATTCTTACTACTGGAAAAGGAGTTCAAAGGGAGTCCAGAGTTTTATATTTTGGACTCCATTTGCCTCATTGAAGTCAATGGACCAGTCTCAGTCCAAATCCAGGATTTAGGTATAAGCCGTGAACGAGAAGTGAAACGCAGCGGGACCCTGGCTTAAGGCTGGTTTCACATTTGCATATCGGTGCGCAGCGTTTGATCCGCGTGCGTCATGCGTACATATCTTTAACATGGTGTACGCAGGGACATGCGTTGACGTACGCATGAGTCGTTTCGGGGTGCGCGGCAGTGTCCAGCGAACCCAACATGTTGCATTTTTTTGAAGCGTCAAAAATCCGTCAAATATGCGGATGAGTGCGTAAAAAAAAACGCATTACTGTCTATGGTAACGCATTGGTACGCAAGGACATGCGCATGGATGCGTTTGATGCGCATGCGGACTTCAGACTGCGCATGTCCAGGAGACTGATTACAGCACCTGGAAATATTGAACGCATGCGCATAAATAATACAAACGCATGCAAAAACGCATTCATGTGTAAGCTGATGCGGATAAAAAATGCTGCGTTGGCATGCGTTTGCGCATGCAGATGATACGCTGCGCACACAAACGCTAATGTGAACCTAGCCTAAGTCCTTACTATTGATGAGCGCAAGTGCTCGTTATTCGAGTGTGCCTAGGGTGCTCGGGTACGCAGAGTCTCTCTGGTGCTCGAGTGATATGTTCCAGTTTCCACGGCCGCATGTTTCGCGGCTGTTAGACAGCCACAAGATATGGGGGCGTTACCTGACGAACTCGGGCAATCCCTGCAGGTTCTGTGGCTATCTAACAGCCGCGGGGACTTGGAACATGTCACTCGAGCACCCGCGATACTCTGTGCATACCCGAGCACCCTAGGCAAACTCAAGCAATGAGCACATGCGCTCATCACTAGTCCTTACGGTTTCTGGGTAGAACAGTAATATGATGCTGGCTGCCTTATATCACTCCGTCCGACGCTCTGCATTGTGCTTGGTGATGTAAGGCTGCTTGCAGTTGCTCAGCCATGAAGCTCCCGGCACAGCTTTTATGCTGATGTGAACTACCAGGCAACCCTTTATGAATAGCTCCGAGCCCTGTGTCCCCTGGTGATCTTTGGCATTTTGTCTGAATGTAGCCTTACTTTGCACACTTTCCATTCTCTGTCATGGCAGTCCGATGTGGCTCCCGCTGAGCTGCTCTGACATGTTCGGACTTTCTTCCAGACCCCTCTCCCTTAGGGGTTTATGTTAATCTCCAGATCTTTGCTTTCTTTCTGCCACTGTCATAGTTTTATTGACAGCCTGTAACCTACAGCTATCGGCACACCTGCCAGGTGCACCGAGGCCTGAAACCACACTTGTTAGGCGCACAGGTCTGCCTACACATACCAGTACACCATATGTCCACCATTACAGCTCCTGGACGGCTGGCCACCTAGCTTTCCTATGGTTCTGAATGGCAAATATGCCTGAGTACGCAGCAACACACACCCTCTTAATTAGCAATTAGTTCCTTAATTATCGGCATATAAAATCATGTACAAATGTCATGTTGGTGTAAATGCCGCTGTTCTCCTGAATCCGGCGATGTTTTTCTTTTGTTCCTGCGCCTCTTAGTTCCTGAGATATGGCCTCTTCTTCCTTGTATGTAAATCTAGTATTGTTTACCAAGTGGGCGTGGTCATCAACTTTTCCATGTTGGCTAAAAAGACTAGATTTATATACAGGAAAGAGGAGGCCATATCTCAGGAACGGAGAGGAGCAGGAACAAAGGAAAAACATCGCCGGATTCAGAAGAACAGCGGCTTTTACACCAAATTAAAAATCATACATATTTATGGCACGTGACAGATCCCCTTTAAATATTTCTCCTCCGATTAGGGAATCCATCCCCCCCCCATTCTCTTTAACTAAACATCCCCATCTAGTGGCCGTGATACCTAGTTACGCTACGCACTCGCCCTATGACATTCCTCGTTGCATTCTTACACATTGCCCTGGGGTGAGAGAATTTTAAGTGCAAGTTTACAGATTTTTGCATTACAGAGAAGACAGAAACAGCAATGACGACCCCAAACCAGAACCACAAATATTAACAATAAGAGGATGTAGATTTGGATCCAAAACAGGTTTTGACGGACTTGGAGAAATCTGGAAACTGCCAAGTTCAGTGCTGGCTCCTTACTGATCCTGCTGCGTCTCCTCTACTGCCGCCCGCCTGAAATCATCCAGGTAATGCGCTCATATCGGATGCCGGACACCGCGCGGTTGTCACTACATTGTCATATTTATGGCAGGTGAGACGCCATAATACCCGATACTTATTATCGCGTGCAGACAAGGCCGTCGTCTCCAGGACTATGGGGGCCCTTGGGCATCAGAGTCTCCGGGGCCCCTCTTCCCTTTTCCTTTTTTCGCTATAATTTTTTTTATTTTCCAGTTGATAGGGCTGTATAATTTTTAGTGTTACCATTTACAACTTTTTTTTATCTCATTTTATTCTGTGTTTTTGTGGGGCGAAGTGACCATAAAACAGCCATCCTGCCATTTTAGATTTTTCCTTTGGATAAATATATTGTAATATTAGTTTGGACAGTTACATACTCGGTGATACCAAATATGTTTTCATTTTTTTTTTTTAGATTTTATTTACACTTCTGGAAACAGGAGGGTGATTTTTAACTTTTTTTTTTTCTTTTCTTTTTTTTAAAATATTTTTTTATTAGCCTTACTTGGGGACTTGAACCTGCGATCTCCTATGAAGTCCATTGACGGGTGTACAAACAGGGTGGAGTAGGGCCCTGGGTGCCAATGGGATCCCATTTCCAACCTTTTAAATGCCGCTGTCGCAATTCAGAGTGGCTACCAAAGGGTTAAATTGCTGTGATCAGACCAAGCTTCAATTGCAGCAGTTAGGGCTCGCTCACATGAGCGAACAATTCGGACGAGTGCAATCCGATAAAAAATCGGATTGCATTCTGACCGATGTTGTTCAATGATTCAGTGCTCATCTGCAATTTCTTTTCTATCAGCACGGATCGGATTGCGATCGGACTGGTAAAAAATAACGGCGTGCTGCGAGTGGATACAAATTTCAGATTGCAATCGCCAATGCAAGTCAGTGGGTGGGAGAAAAAAAAAATCACACGGCACACAGACCATGCATGTGCCGTGCGATTTTTCTCACACATCTCTTAGGAAAACCGACATCTCATCAGTACAGTAAATTCACAGCCCAAACCGTAAGAATAGAATAGATATATAGATAGAATAAAAGAAAAAAAATGGCTTGAAGTCCCCTATATTTTTCTTAACCAGCAGATGGAAAGCCAACAGCTGGGGAATGATATTTCTAGTCTGGGAAGGGGGTAATAAACACAAAGCTTCCCAGGCTATTGATATCAGCTCACAGCTGTCTACTTAACCTTTACTGGTTATTAGCAAGGGATGACCCACAAAAATGATGTGTGGTCCCCCCTATTATTAATAGCCAGTAAAGGCTAGGCAGACAGCTTCGAGCTGATATTAATGGGCTAGGAAAGGGCCATGGATATTGGCCCCTTCCCAGATTAAGATCAGCCCTCAACCTTCCCAGAAATGGCGCATCAGTTAGATTCAGCAATAATGGCTCTTCTCCTCCGCTATTTCCACTTACCCTGGTGCGGTCACAAGTGGGGTAATAGTATTGGGGTTGTTGTCAGATTTGTAATGTCAGCTGACATCAAGCCCAGGGGTTAGTAATGGAGAGGTGTATTACTAACCCCGTAGTCAAATGTAATTATGACAAACACAAAGTCCTTTATTTGAAATAAAAACTCCCGACCCTCTATTACCCATTTATTAATATCCAAAGAAAAATAAACATACAAAGTGATCCTCACCGGTCCACAGATAATCACTATGTGATGCTGTCCCACAAATAACTCCAGCTCTTCTATATCCAGATGGTTTGTTGAGCGGTGGCATTATGCAATCATTCAGCAAGCCAGCCGGAACACACAGACAGCAGCATGAGAGCACTCCTGCAGTGACTAGCGCTGACATGAGTTCAGAGTTCAAAGCTGATGAACCCCGGTCACCTTACTAACGAAAAATGTGAGAATTTTCTCACGATGCGAGCGATGATGTCAGTAAGGTGACCGGGGTTCATCGGCTTTGAACTCCGGTGACCTTACCCACGTCAGCGCTTGACACTCTAGGAGCGCTCTCACGATGCTGTCTCAGGCTTGCTGAGCTGTCTTATCATGCCACTGCTCAACAAACCATCTGGATGTAGCAACCTGGAGTTCTTCGTGGGACAGCATCACATGAGGAATATCTTCGGACAGGTGAGGATCACTTTGTGTTTTTATTTTCATCCTAATAAATGGGTAAAAAGGGTCAGGAGTGTTTTGTTCAAATAAATGACTTTGCTCTGTGTGTGTTTATATGACTAAACTTACAGTGTTAGCAATGGGGGTGTTTTACAGACACCTCTCCATTACTAATACCTGGGCTTGATGTCAGCTGACATCAACCCCAAAACTATTACTCTACTTGCCAACACAACAGGGCATGTGGGAAGATCCAATGCTAAGCACCACAAATGGCGCATCTAATGGATGCACAATTTCTGGGGCAGCTGAGGGCTGGTGTTCTTAGTCTGGAATGGGGCCAATATCCATGGCCTTTTCCCAGGCTATTAATATCAGCCCGCAGCTGTCTGTTTAGTTTTTGCTGGTTAATAAATATAGAGGGGACCCCACTTTGTAATAACCAATAAATGCTACGCAGATACCTGTGAGATGATATTAATAGCCTGGGAAGCTCCACGTTAATTACCAACTTCCCAGGCTACTAAGACCAGCTCTTAGCTGTCTGCTTTCCCTCAGCTGGTTATTAAAAATTAGGGGGACCCCATGCCATTTTTTTCTTTTATTTAATTTTGAAATAAATGCAAGTACAGTAATCTACACAGGTAAAGCTCTGATTATATATCTCAATGACATCTATATATACCTGTATATGAGATTGTTCTATTAGTTCTAAAACGAGCTTGAAATTACAGAGAATTACTGTATATTAAAGCTGATGTTAAGGACGCATTGCATACGTACGTCAGACGGATGCTACTTGCTAAAAATCGCATTGTACTCCCATGACACTCGTCCTACTATTCTGGATGAACATCGGACCAAATTTTTAAATGCTAGTATAACTCCAGCCTTAGACTCTGGTACGACATTGTTGGCACTTGCACTTCATGCAGCGGGCTCAGCTTCTGAACCTGCATCATGCATGAATTGTGCAAAGGCTGAGTGGGCCCCAAGTGCAGCTATTGGGGGGGTCGCATTTACAACAATTTCACCATAATAATCCATTATTGTCTTTACAGTTTGTCAGATCTAGGAAAAAAAAAGACTCTTATGTAGGTTCTTTCAAAACATTTCTGCTTGTTTCCAAAACCAGCACCACATCTATTGTAATAATTGTAATTATTATTATTGAGCAATCAGGTTTATTTTATTAAGCAGACCCTTTATCTTCTATTGTCATATATGATATATAATTAGGGTCAACAAGCCATTTTGACTTAGCTAGGGCATTTAGAGACGGGTTAAGGAAAGCTTAACTACTGATATGGTCATAAATCCCCCTATGAAATAATGGATGAATCCACTAATATGGGCACTGATGACAATAATATGATTAGAATGCTTCACTGGTCTGTAACATTTGCTGCAGGATGGGGGTTATGTATATTGTATTTCAAGGGTCACTTGCAGCAGAAGGATAGCTATAGGGTTGTACCCGGAACCTGAGACGACCCCAATAGTCCCTCTGCAACATACACAGCACATGATTGATGTGGCCCCTGCTATAGATCTTGGATTGGGGCCCAGGAGCTTCAAGTTAACGTTCTGATTTGCACTAAAATAGTTTGAAACAAGTGGAGAAAACCTGTTCTATCCTCCCAGATTCCTCAGTTATCTGTGCCAAGGAGGTTTCCATTGCTCTCCCTCCTTTGGCAGAGTTGTGCGTAAAATTTGGAAGCTCTTCGCCTATTTACTGCTCCCATTGCAGTACCTTTTTTTTTTCTCTTTAATCAGTAAAATATGCACATTTTTATAGACAAAAGTGGGAGGGCGGATGATGGGGCTCCTATTACACTCCAATCCTAAATAGGTTTGCTGCCTGTCAAGACCATCAGAAGAAACATGTTCCAATGTAAATGGAGATTTCTTTGTCTCCACAGGGTCCTCAGTCGAGGAGGAGAGAGAGAACTCGAGATGCTTCTGTAATTCTGTAGGAAAGGTTCTACATTCTGGAGGCTGCGAAACGCAACAGGCTGAAAACTGATCTGTCCTGTTTGCTCAGGAATTTGCAGTCGATTGAATGGACTTTAATGAGCGGCAGACTATTTCCCCCCCTCGCACGGAGCGTCTCAACATCACACAGACCCCAGAACGTGTTCCAAACTCAACCACAAGTGTCTCATCTCGTGCTGCCTAGAAAGGGAAGGAGTGAGGAGCCAGAAGTGGATGCCAAAAAGGGTGACCTACAGCACAAAGAGACTTCTCTCCTATAACCTGGTGGAGAAGAACCTTCTTCATCCCATGGATGGTCCACATGTGGCTGGTTGACACTAAGCATATCTCCGAAAGACGAAGAAGACGTTGACTGATCTCAGGGTTCCCTTCACGTTTGCAGATTCTTTGGCATTTGCTCTTGACATCTGGAGCCATTGACGACTCGTTGGCTCCCTTTTGAACGTCCTCGGGTAGTTTGCCAAAATTTATCTAGAGGAAATCCAGGGACGGTAAAGAGCTGACAAAATGCTGCCCCTCAGGCTCGTTGTGGTTGGTGCCATCACGCTGGGACTTCTTGAAGGATGCCAGATGCCTCAAGATTGGAGACCGCAGACCGAAGCTTGCCGAGCAGAACTGGTGGAGACTGTGGTGTTTGCCAAGGTGTTGGCTCTTCATCAGGACAGCTACAGCGTCTACAACTACCTGCCCTGGCAGTACAACTCCGACCTCTTCTACTCCGCGGAGATTGAGCTGCTGTGTGACCAGGGCTGGGGGAGCATGTTGGAAGTTCCTGCGGGATCCCGACTTAATGTCACAGGACTCGGCTACTTCAACTGTCACTCGTACACCGTGATGGAGAACAACTCCTATTATTTCTTCCTAAGGTAACGTAGGTCTGTGACATTCTCACCTTAACGCTATTTTTTTCCACTATTTCACGTAAGAGGGTATGTATACTTTTGCAAATTCCAAAAAAAGAAGCAACTTTGCAAATCATCATTATTTAAAAAAAAAAAACTACTGTTTTGTGTATACAGCTTCTCTGCAGACCTATGCGTTTCCAAGGTTACAGTCTACAAAAGCAAATCTGATCCTGTAACCTTATGTCAGAAAGTTCTTACTAACTGAATGCCAAGTCTGCAGAGGAGCTGCATACACAAAACGGCAGGAGATTTGCAAGAGCAAAATATAAAGTCAGTCCAGGAGTCGTCCTATTCTTCTATGTTCAGTTTCTCAGCTGCATCTGTTTGTGGGAAAAATGTATGACATCCAATATGGTGACTATTAATGCCCTCGCTGGGGAAGGTGCAATGTTTATAATTTCATAACTAGGCAGAATTGTCTTTCAGGGGTCTGGAAAAGCTGGGTGACAATCCTTGCAGCGACTGAATTTGAAGTCACATTGGTTGTCACCCAGCTTTCCCAGAAGCAAACATGACTTTGCAATGTTGTTTAGGGAGTCACAGCCACTCAGTCACAGTTTTGCAGTGCAATGGTATGTGCTTTCTTTATGTTGTTCATCACCTCAAAGTGAATATTTGATCTTCAAGATCTGTTCTGATTAATGATAATTTTGAATTTTTCAGATGCAGAGCCCCAAATCCCCAACATGGGGTAACGAATATTGCATCTGCAGCCACTAGAGGCAGCTCACTGCACACAGATACACGATA
>VIAB01000856.1:236416-247834 GCA_009801035.1 Oophaga pumilio | reverse complement strand
GCCGATACCCGATATTTGCAGTATCGGAATGCTCAACCCTACAGTTGAATGCAGTTATGAGAGAGGAAGCCTACCCCTCTTCCATCATTCCCCCTCTGTGTCTGACATCACTGGCACAGTCACTGACAGCAGAGTTTTATGTCAAGGAAGAAAATTTCTTTATGATGGTACATATACGTGAGACTGATATTAGAGTCATTGTGATTCAACCCTGACATAAATGTCAGAAACTCATGAACAGAACCTTGAGAAATAAAAAGGAAATCATCAATATATCTGTACCGGCGCTGCTGACGGGACACATGTGCTGACACCTGTGACTCAAAGAGGCAGATGGAGGGACTTTTTAAGATCAAGCCATACAAACTAGCAGCATCGCCCCCTGATGAAGCCAATGCGAAATGTGTGTTGGTGCTGCACGGTGTGGATCCAGACCAACCACACGTTTGGTAAGAAACCAGGGGTATGGGATGGTTTCATATATACAGGGCACTTTGCTGTAGGCATGTAGTGTGTCTGCATTAGCCTTACCTACCACCCTATGCCTTCTGTTCTTTTCTACTCATATGATTACAATGCACTAAGCTCTTAACTATATGATGGAAGTGGTAATATCTGGTTGATGCACCATTGTTTCTACCTGTCTCTTTTGCTGAACATGCAATTAGTATTCACTGTTTTACTTGTATGTAATCAATATCAAATTTCATGTAATAAACTTATACCATTTTAGTAATTTTTGGACTTTGGCTCCATGATTTCTCTTTTGGTTTGAGGAATTAGTTTTTGGAGAGTCCTCTTTATTCTGATTATCTGCTTTCTGCTTCCCCACTTGCTGTAGAGCTTGTATGGCAGACTATTATTTATGTTTCCCGTTTTGGTCTGTATTTAATAGAGCATTACAGTAGTCAAGGCGGGAGTGGATCAGGGCAACAGTGAGGGTTTGTGTTGTTTCCATGGTGAGAAAAAGATGTCCTTTAAGTGTAAGCGGCAAGAGTGGGCAAGAAATTGTATATGGGAGGTGAAGGAAAGATTGTTGTCCAACTTAACACCTAGAAAGCAAGTCTGCTACTGGAACGTTATTGTGGTGCCACCCACAGAGAGGGAGATGTCAGGTTTAGGGAGGCCAGTAGACAGTGGGAGCAGAAGAAGTTCAGTTTTAGAAAGGTTGAGTTTCAGATAGAGCAGACATGATGTCGGAGACTGTGACCAGCCAGTCACTGATGTTCTGTTGTACAGCAGGGGTAAATTCAGGGAATGACATGTATAGTTGTGTGTCATCAGCATAAAGATAGTACTGAAAGCCAAATAGTGTAGAGAGAGAAGAGAAGGGGGTCAAGGACTGAACCCTGAGGGACCCTAATAGTGAGAGGAAGAAGAGAAATGGAGACAGTGAACGATATACTGAAGGAGCGGTCACAAAGATGGAAGAGAACCAGGAGAGAGCAGTGTCCTTTATGACTATTGATTGAAGCATAGAGAGTATGAGGTGGTGGTCAACAGTGTTGAAAGCTGCAGAGAGGTCAAGAAGAATGAGCAGAGAGTGGTGACTGTTACGTTTTGCTGTCAAAAGGTCATTGGTCACTTTGATGAGTGCAGTTTCTGTCAAATGTAGGAGGTGGAAGCCGGACTGTGATAGATCTAGGAGAGAGTGAGTGGAGAGGTAACAGGTAAGGCTGGAATACACCAGGTGCTCCAAAAGTTTAGAGATGAAAGGGAGATTTGAGACGGGTCTGTAGTGATTTGTGCAGGATGGATCGAGAGAGAATTTTTTCTTAATAAAGGAATAATGATAGAGTGTTTGAAGGAGGAGAATATTTAGAATTGAGTCCTCAGTAGTTGATACATTTTAATGGCTAACTGAAAAGATGGTCATAGAATCATAGAATCATAGAATGGTAGAGTTGGAAGGGACCTCCTGGGCCATCTGGTCCAACCCCCTGCTCAAAGCAGGATTCTCTAAATCATCCCAGACAGATGTCTGTCCAGCCTCTGTTTGAAGACTTCCATTGAAGGAGAACTTACCACCTCTCGTGGCAGCCTGTTCCACTCATTGATCACCCTAACTGTCAAAAAGTTTTTTCTAATATCTAATCTGTGTCTCCTCCCATTCAGTTTCATCCCATTGCTTCTAGTCTCTTTCCTTGTGCAAATGAGAATAAAGATGATCCTTCTACAATGTGACAGCCCTTGAGATATTTATAGACAGCTATTAAGTCTCCTCTCAGTCTTCTTTTTTGCAAGCTAAACATTCCCTGTTACTTAGCCCTATTCCTCCCATTTTGTATATGCTTTTTTCATTTTTATTGCCCAGATGTAGTACTTTGCATTTTTTCCTGTTAAAAACCATTCTGTTAGTTTCTGCCCACTGCTCCAGTTTATTTATATCTTTTTGAATCCTCTCTCTTCTCTAGTATTAGCTACCCCTCCTAGCTTTGTGTCATCAGCAAATTTGATCAGTTTACCCTCAATTCCTTCATCTAAATCATTGATAAGGATGTTGAACAATAAAGGGCCCAAAACAGAGCCTTCTGGTACCCCACTTGAGACATCCTTCCAACTGGATGTGCAGCCATTTACGACCACTCTTTGGGTCCGATCACTAAGCCAGTTATGAATCCACCTAACAGTTGCCTTGTCCATTCCATACTTAGTCATTTTTTCAATAAGGATTGTGTGAGATACTTTGTCAAATGCTTTGCTGAAGTCAAGATATACTATATCTACAGCATTTCCCTGATCCACCCAGTCAGTGATTCTGTCATAGAAGGAAATTAAGTTAGTCTGACATGACTTATTAGTTACAAACCCATGCTGACTCTGTTTAATCACTCCATTCTTATCCAGGTACTTACATACATGTTCTTTAATAATTTGTTCAAAGATCTTTCCTGGTATAGAAGTCAGACTCACCGGCCTGTAGTTCCCTGGGTCCACCTTCTTCCCCTTTTTGAAGATAGGAACAACATTTGCTCTTCTCCAGTCTTCTGTTAACAAATTGCAAGCTTTCGAGACTACTCGGGTCTCTTCATCAGGCAAAGACTAATACAAAATCTGAAGAATCAGCAGTGTTGTGTATAAATATATGATTCTTCAGATTTTGTGTTAGTGTTTGGGCCAAGACTCTGCTGCTCTGTCGGTGTGTGTGTACATCTAGCTTTCCTTAGAGAGGCAGGTGTTTCCTCGACTTGACCTAGCACCTGTCTTGGCCATGTGTACTGCTTAGCACGGACTGTTTACAGGGCACAGTCAATCCACGTGCTCTGGCACACACCTTTTGGTACCACTCTGTGGTAAGTTGAGCTTTTGCTCTTGTTTTGCGCCAACTTGTGGTGCGCTTTAGTTAGCTTGTTTTGCTACCACTCAGCAGTGTGCCGAGTTGGTTCCCCGGCAGGTGCTCTCCTGTCTGAGAAGTAGAGTCAGTGCCTAGTTTCAGCGCCAAGTATTATGCAACGCCATGTGCATTGAGGGTCCGGTCAGACTCGATTCCTCGCATTCTAGGGGTTGAGCCTAGAGACCTCACTCACGCCATATCAGCTGAGTCCTGTGACATTTAACAGGGAACAGCGTACTATTACTTAGTTGCTGAGACTCTGTGAAGTAACAGAGTTCGCCGCTGTTCACATCAGGCGACATCTAACCTGCGTGTTTTCGGCGTTCAACCACCATTTAGTTCCGCCATTGCTTAGCAGCAGGTTCCATCTCTGCACGGTGGACCCTGGGTTGCGAACGCACCTTATTATTATTATTATATTTAATTTGGTGCGTTCCACCAACCCTAACATCAATTGTGTCTGTTGTGATCTCTGCAGCCAGGCTGGAGAAATTGTGTTAGTCTTGGCCAGAGTAAACTATTCCATTAAAAATAACATAAGCTGTACGTCACTATCTGAAACTGTACTGTAATCTATTACATGTTCTGCAGGACTGGTATCTACCACTATATGGTCACCATATGGCGGTAATATCAGTGTTGGTCTTTGTATAGAGATTATTTTCAGTAACAGCCCGGTCATCTGCTGAGGTTCTCCTACATCCACTATTAGGATGTACCACCATAGTTATAATCAGGATTACCTGGTTAGGGGCCCACTCAGGAGTTTTGCCCCCTGAACCAAAACCCTAGCTACACCTCTGCTCCTTTTATTAAAAATAATCTCTGGAGACAGATTTTCATGTAGATCAGTGTCAACAGCTCATTTACATATAATAAAAACGTGGATTTCTCTGAAATAAGACATCAGATCACATATATCAAGGTATCATTTAATTCAGCTTCCTATGACCTACTGTAGATGATTTAGGAGAGATGACCCTACTGACAGATTACCTGTTAAAAGATAAATTAAATGTAAGTTGTGCAATTTATTTGGATTGTTCCTTTTTTACCATGGCAGATTATGATTAGTGATGATCGGACCAGTGAATGTTCGGGTCAGTCGGGTTCGACCAAACATTTAAAAAAACGTTCAGTTTGGGTACCAGAATGGCATCCGAACTTGAACCTTGACCACATTCATATGAATGGGGGGCCCGAATATCTGGCTTTTCCCACGCTCCTATCTGTGTGACAGTGTAGGAAATGAAGTTTGTTACCGCAGGTCAGATCACTGCAGTTCCCACGCTGTCATACAGATAGTGTGTGACCCAGCAGCTCTGACCGGTGGTTAAAAGATTACTGCCGGTCACAGGCCTCGCCTGATGAGAACTATTCTCATCATCCTTCACCTGGTCTTGCTGATAGCAGCAAGAGCAGTTGAGGCTGATGAAAGAATTCACCAACCGGCACCTGTGCAAAAAATAAATTTAAAAAATGATGTGCTGTCCCTCTACTTTTGCTAATCAGTGCAAGTAAATCTGACAGCTGCGGGCTGCAGGTCCCAGCTGTCAGCTTTATATTGGCTGGTTATCAAAAATAGAGGAGTCCCACACAGTTTTTTTTAATTATTTAAATCCCCCATTTTTGACAACCAGCCAAGCTAAAGCAGACATCTGGGGGCGGCTATTCTCAGACTGGGAAGGGCCATGGATATTGGCCCTCCCCAGCCTTAAAATAGCAGCCTCTTCAGAAAAGGCACATCTATTAGATGCGCCAATTCTGGTGCCTTATCTGGCTCTTCCCACTTGCCCTGGTGCGGTGGCAAGTGGGGTAATATTTGTGGGGTTGATGTCAGCTTAACGAACTTACAGCCGATTGGAGCTGATGTTTCTCACCCTGTCACACAGATGACAGCATGAGAAACGCTGGATGTTCAGGCTACCATATCCAAACGGTAACGCTGACTTCAGGGAGAAGTCCGTGTTTGGGATCCATGCACGGACACTAGGTGTTCAATATGGATCCCGAGCTTTACTTTTCAGGTTCACCCATGTGTGCCACTCTCTTTCATTGAGCTTCACAGGTATTATCCCCCTTGAGAGTGATTTCCCATTTTGCTGTTTACTCTGCATCGTAACCTCTTCAAAGGTGCTAGGGTGCATTAACCACATTCTATCCTACCAAGCTGTGGTCTCCCTATTCAGCTACATTTTGAGTTATATAGAATATTCCATTACTTAGAGAATCATGGCATGACAAATGATTAACTTGTGTGCCCATAGCCTCTTTACAACTTCTCTTCATATGACACCTCTTTTCCATCTGCAGACTTAATAACACCATGACATACTTTCTTATGTCATAGGCACATTCCATACACTAACCTCTTTTATGCACCATTGATCTTGCCTTACAGGTACATTTATATTATACAAATAGATGCATATGTATTTACACTGCTCAAAAAAACACCAGGATTGGCAAATTCGTCACTTGCACCCTGTGCTCTTCACAGATGAAAGCAGGTTCACACTGAGCACATGTGAATGACATCACAGAGTCTGGAGGTGCTGTGGAGAGCGATCTGCTGCCTGCAACATCCTTTAGCATGACCGGTTTGGCAGTGGGTCAGTAATGGTGTGGAGTGGAATTTCTTTGGAGGGCCACACAGCTCTCCATCTGCTCGCCAGAGGTAGCCTCACTGCCATTAGGTACCGAGATGAGATCCTCAGACCCCTTGTGAGACCATATGCTGGTGCGATTGGCCCTGGGTTCCTCCTAATGCAGGACAATGCCAGACCTCATGTGGCTGGAGTGTGTCAGCAGTTCCTACAAGATGAAGGCATTGAAGCTATGGACTTGCCCACCCATTCCCCAGACTTGAATCTGATTGAGCACATCTGGGACATCATGTCTCGCTCCATCCACCAATTCACGTTGCACCACAGACTGTCCAGGAGTTGGCGGATACTTTCGTCCAGGTCTGGGGGGAGATTCCTCAGGAGATCATTGTCCACCTCATCAGAAGCATGCCCAGGCTTTGTACAGTAGGGAGGTCATACAGTCACGTGGAGGCTACACACAATACTGAGCCTCATTTTGACTTGTTTTAAGGACATTACATTCCACTTTAATTTTGTGTGTGACTTCAAATCCAGGCCTCCATTGGTTAATTAATTTGATTTACATTGATGATTTTTGTGTGATTTTGCTGTCTGCACATTCAACTTTGTACAGAACAAAGAATTCAATGAGAATATTTCATTCATTCAGATCTAGGATGTGTTATTTAAGTGTTCCCTTTATTTTTTTGAGCAGTGTATATTTTTTCATACTTGTAAGGCTACCATGACTACACCTTATATTGTTATTACCCCTTCATGATCTTCATATTTTTGTCTTAACATTTATATCTTTTATATTCTGTGTGTATTATCATGTTGGTTACACAAGCGTGGGTACTCTTTCTGATTTTAGTGCCACATTTACAATTTTGTCTCAATAAAATCTATTTTTTACTCTTCCAAAAATTATCTTTCTCTACAATTTTTTGGACCTTTTGTTCGGTATTTTCCTCCTTACTTAACTGTTCCAATCCAAGTGGTCTGCCATTTATATGTCTACTAGCAAGTATATATGGTAAAATGCTCTACTGCCTAGTGTTCTTATTATACAGTGATATACAGTATATACTACTGTTATGCTCAGTGAGTTCTTCCTCTAATTATAATAAGAATATTGAGAACAGTAAAAAAGGTCCAAAAAGGTAAACGCAGACAGACTTGTACCATTTGATGACAGTGGTGTGGTTATGACCTTGACATTAGATAAAGTATGTACTGTAGCAGGAATATGCTGTATATTTCAGGAATATGGTAAACTATGCTAAGGTTAATATACATGGTTTTTTAAGGAAGTATGGCATTTTTAGGCATAGCTAGAACAATGAAGGCCACAGAATTTCCTGAGCTTATTTACTTGTGGTATAGTAACCTTCATTAATGAAAGGCATGGCTTCTGAAGCATATCCTGAAGGCTTACAGACCACAGTCACATGTGGACCTACTTATAGAGTTTACATATGAATGGGATTCTCATTAGTAATCGAATAAACATACTTCTTTCAGGTTCTTAAAAAAACAAGTAATGCATGATCTGTGTTTTTCGTTACATTCTCATTATGTTATCTGTAAGCCTTAACGTGCCATTGAGGCTTATATACCTTTATTACAATTATTTATTTATTTTCCCTGTTTTTACTTCTCATGCACAAGAGGTTGTCTGCTGTAAGTGGAAGAAAGGATTGAGTGTCATGAAATTGGGATGATATCCATGAAATTCATGATCTCCAAGGTTCGAAATAATTTGCTAATGAAAATGAGATTGAGGAAACTATGAGGTTGGTGTTGAGGGAACTATGGGGTTGGTTCTTTGATTAAAAATGTAGTCAATTCAGAGGTTGAGTAGGCAAAACCCTTGGAAGGGTTTTCCTTTTCTTCTCCTCTAGAAGTTATCCTTGGTCATTATGGCTAGTCTCAGACTCCCTTGAGTACAGTTTTTTATCTCTGTTTGTGTATGTGACAAAAGACTGCAATGTAAAGTGGAGATTTACTGCTATACTCCCTGCTGAGGCCTTATGCTATCTAAGTAGACAGCAGGTGTGAGATCTCACTATTGTCCCTAATGGTTATTAGTGAATGATAAGAAGGACAAGTGTGAGGTCACCTCCTCCTGCTGTCAGGTCAGCCTTTGCAGGATTGAAAATCCCTTGTGAACAGATCACCATATAGCTTTCCCTTTTCTCCCCACAATATATGATCACCTATATCTGAGAAACCTAATTATCATTATGGAAGGGGGGTGACTGAGGGTAAGCTGGATTCAAAACATATTTCATACTTAATCAAACGCAATCAAAGTCATTCAGCAGTTTGATATAATGGCACTTGAATAATCAGCACTCCAGATAGTACAGGTCTTTCTACTATTTATAGGCAAGCACGAAGCAGACACCAAATTGTAATCTTGTGGCAAGCTTAGCTTTCTTATTTTGTATTGATGATTTTTTTTCTTCAAAAATGAAAAGTAATATGTAAGGTAGCAGAATAATTTGCAGTAGGTATTCTATAAAAAAAAACCACCTAATAATAATGTATAGATAGTTCCTGCTGTTTCAATTTACTATTTATTGCTCAATTTAACAAAATAGAAATAAAGAGATGCCTCTAGGAGTTATTATGGCATGGTGTATAGTCTATTAAAAAGAATAAGACCCACAGTAGTCAAGGGCCCATATACACTTGAAAAGTTAGACTAGGTTTTTGGATGGATTAGCTTGGTATCCAGGTAATTTGTGTTTTATACATAGGCTTCATTACACAGAAAGATTTTTTGCTTGGGTTGGAACAAGAAAACTTAGTCCTATTCTAACAAAACCTGCAATTCCCCAAAATGAGGAGTACCTTCTGATCTGGGAAATTAGAATAAATTTCAAATAATGACCAAGTCTATTATCACAATGCTGTCACAATTGTATCAATAATTCTAAGCATATTGTATAAAGTATTTGCATGAGCTGGCTTAACAGTGATTACAATAAAATCACAGGATTGGCACAATGCAACCGTAGTGGTGCACTATCATCTTGTTTCCTGTGCAAAAATATTTGTTTCCTCTTGTACTCACCTCTCTACATACAGACCACGCGCTGGCTCAGCCCAGCTGGTCATGCATTTGTGAGATCCCGAGAGATGGCTGTTTAGTCCAACAGTAACGTAAGACGTATTGGTAATCCATAACTGCCATGTGATATATCTAAAGCAAACATTATCTTTACAACACATTGACAATAAGGAAAACTCACAATGGTCTATGGCTAGTTTAAGACAAATTTGCTTTCTATTGGATGGATATATAGGGAAAGAAAGAATTCCCTATTTGCCATCAGTCAATGGTTGTAAAATTAGTTATCTTAGGCTGGTGTCACATTTGCGTCTGTTTGCACAGCGTTTGATCCGCATAGATCCACATGCATCATGTGTACATATCTTTAACATGGTGTACGCAGGGACATGCATTCTATTGCGGATGCGTACGCATGCGTCGTTTCGCAGTGTGCGATTGGGTCCGGCGAATGCAACATGTTCCATTTTTTGAGGCCTCAAAATATGCACAGCCATACGCATGCGAATGAGTGCGGATGAAGTGCGTCAAAACAACGCATTGCTGTCTATGGGAACACATTGGTAAGCAAGGAGATGCGTACGCTTGCATTCGATATGCATGCGTACTTCAGAATGAGCAGGTCCAGGAACTGGATTTAGACTCCCCTAAAACATAGCTGTATAAAAAGAGGGTGTGGGCACTGGAAGTCCAGTACTCTCAAGCCTCTGGAAGCGATTGTTACTGCTTTGCTGATCTGAAGACTCTGGATTTCACTCAGGATGTGAGTATAGAAGCTATGAAAATGTCTGTCTGTTTCTCTCACTGCAGTATGTACTTACTTCTGTCTCTCTTGCAGCCTTCCTCATCAAAGATGTCCTCCAGTGAAGAGCATACCTCCAAGAGCGGACAGGAGACTGATGAAGTGAGTATATTTGCTACTGATTGGTAAGTATTGACTGTCAATATGACACATGTGGTAAAATCATTTATTTTCTTTACAGAACAGTTCCAGTGCAGCAGAGCAGGAGCAGACTCAGGCCCAAGTTCTGATGGAAAGACGGCGTGTAAGTATTCTTGACTGTTTTTGTTTTGTTTATCTTTACAACTATATAATGTGTTTCTTTGATTTCTAGGTTCCACATCATGAAGTCACCATTAACAATGACCTCCTAATAACATTGGTGCAGGAGCGAGTTTTGTTGTGGGACACCCGGGATCAGCAGCACTCGGACACTGTGGTCATTCGGCGGCTATGGGATGAAGTGGCCAGATCGCTCTTGGATGATTGGGACATGCCACTCCTCAAGTCAGAAAGAATTTTTGTAAGTATTGCAATGTGGTCTGATGCGTCAGTGGACCTGTGGTGCATTGCTTTACAATTTCTTTTTCTTTCCCCCTTCACAGTGGACACAGTCAAAGTCCATTGGCGGTCGATGAAGGATCGCTTCAATAAGGACCTGATAGAGGAGATCCAAGTTTGAAGTGGTGCTTCTCCAAAGATTTCCAAATACAAGTACCATCATATGCTCTCCTTGCTGAGGCCTGTGGTTTTTGTGTTGTATTCCATAACATCTGAATTTTTCTATTCCACAGGATATTTTGACACTTTTACAATTTTTATTTTTTGTAACAATGTTTTTCATTCCTTTTTCACACAGAACCTGGAGCAGCACCACCAAACCTGGATCGTCCTCTGTTGGAGCGGCCCCTAATCGAACAGCCACCGAATAGTCCTAGTCATCCACCAGCGATGCAGAAAGTAGACATGCTTCACAGGCTGGAGAACAGGCAGCTGGTCCTTCTTTTTTTCCCCTGTCCTAGTCCTCTTCAACTGTTTCTTTTCTTCTCACCAGCAGCAGAAGGCCTGGGACAGGCCACTCATGCCCGAGTTTGTTCACACCTGCCTCAAGCCACCACCATGCCGAGTCCTGCTGCACACCTGCCTCAAGCCACCACTATGCCGAGTCCTGCTGCACGCCAGTCTACCTCAACCACCATGGCGAGTCCTGCTGTGCGCCAGTCTACCTTCACCACCATGCCGAGTCCTGCTGCACGCCAGTCTACCTCCACCACCATGCAGAGTCCTGCTGCATGTCAGCCTCAAACCACCACTCCCACCCTCCGAAAGAAAAAAAGACACAAACAGAAGGCCAGTACCAGTTCAGCACAGCAACCCAAGAAAAAGACTAGGACCAGCAAACGTACCCCCAAAACTGTCCTACCACCTCCACCCTCACCTCCCAATGTGTCTTTGTTTTATAATTTGTCTCGCTTCAACTCCTAATGTGTCTACTCCCATCCCTTATCTCCCAGACCCCACGCATTTTATATGCCCTTCCCCTGGAACACCTTCATCATCCACACATGGTGGCCAATCATCCCAGCTCCACACACCCCACTGTCCATAATATTTCTCCCTTCGACATTCATCAAAG
>VIAB01000856.1:156950-167307 GCA_009801035.1 Oophaga pumilio | reverse complement strand
CTCGGCTTATACACGAGTATATACGGTATATACATAAGACGATTCCCTCTACGCCGCTACCACCACTGACAACAGATGCCCCACTTTTTCACCTTCATCATAAAATTGCATTTTCTGGAAGGCCCTCCTCCTCTCTGCTTTCCTCAAATACACATAATTAACCTCTTCTTGTGCACCCCTTAGCCTACTCTGATTTTCTGCTTCTGCTTTTCTCCATCCCCTAAGGTTTCTATTATTTTCCTGTCTTCTAGTTGAGATTTCGACCTACACCTGGAAATCTCTCGAAACAAAAGACCTCTTAGCACCGCTTTCATATCATCCATCATATAATTCTATACATACAAGTTCCCGACCCTTGAAAATATCTTGCAGCTCTCCGTATGCAATAAAACTCTTCCCTAAACAATTAACCCCTCTCCTCCCCCCATATACAGTAACCCAACAAACCATAACAGTTCTCCCATTGTATTTCTCCCTCTCTTACCAGAGAGTGGGTACTCCAACGTCTAGCTACCCTATAAACGTTACCTCTGAACCACTATCTATCTAAAACTCTCCCGCACCTCCTCCGCATATGCATATAGATATTATTATTACAATCAGTCCCTCCATAGTTCAAATCAATTAATATGCAGGAACTAGAAACCTCCATATAACGGCACCGTCTTTTAGTTTATATTTATCAGAAAACGACACGACACAGCGCGGCATTTCCGTCCGCTCACTTCCCTCCATCCTTATCTGCCTGAAGCCGCTTGTTGTTTACGTCAAGCCATTTCACGGCCTCCTCCGGTGTTTGGAAAAAAAGCAATGTTCCCAGGGCCACAACCCTGAGCTTTGCAGTATATAAGGTAGAGTAAGCCAAAGCCAAGTCTCTCAGTCTTTCCTTCACTGCACCATATTGCATCCTCTGCTTTTGCACATCGGCTGAGTAATCAGGATAAATGGAAATCTTTTGGCCATTAAAGCACAGATCTTTGGCCGTTCTTGCTTTCCTTAGTATCATATCTCTGTATCTATGATTAAGGATCCTAGCAAGGATATTACGGGGGGGGGATCCTGGCGGGAGATGTCTCATGGGGACGCGGTGCGCTCTCTCCACCGCATAAAGTTTGGTCAAGTTATCGGCGCCAATTTTAGTGTGGAACCAGTCCTCAATAAATGCTGTAGGATCAGTTCCTTCTGCCTTCTCGGGGATGCCCACTAATGTCACATGATTCCGCCTTGAGCGGTTTTCCAAGTCATCATTTTATCAGCCAGGGCAGCACATCTCTGCAAACATTGAGTGTGAGACTTCTGCATTTTAGCAAGTTGATCTTCCATCACACTCACTCTCTCCTCCACTGCCCCCACCCTGGCATCAGCTTTATTTATGGCTGACTTCATGCTGGACATTTCTTCTTTAACCCCATCCACTCTCTGTGTAAGGGTTGTTAGTGCAGTCTTACAGTATCTAACCAAGTCATATACATCCTTTAATGTAGGCTCTCCTATAACAGTCTCCTCCATGTCTTCCTGCTCCACACTCTCCTTTTCCCGCCATTCATCCTCACTTATTAACCCCTCCTGTACCGAATCAGCCTCTAAGTCTCCCTTCTCTTCCTCCTCGGTCTCCCCCTCTCCCATTTCAGACATCACCTTTGCTGTTCCTTCCAGCCTCATAAACTTCTCCAATTTGGCTGCTATCTCGAGTCTCTGTGCATAGGAGGCATTTGCTTCATCTGCCCTTCCAGCAGCTTCCAGACTGTCAGCTCCAGCTTCAGCCCGACTTTCAGCTCCTGTCCTGGTATCTTGCTGCCATCTTTTTACCATGAACTCGGTTCACCACAACACAGCGTGTGTATCAGGGTCTGCCTTCACTCTCCTCCTCCACCAGCTGGGATCCTTATCAGCACTCCAGAGGGACTTTGAACAGGATAAATGAAAATATACAGCAGAGAGGTCACAGGAGCCGTCTGCTCACATCGAGTGCTAGGCCACGCCCCCCATCACCCCATTATTGCCTATTCCACCACCTCCATCATTTCCTCCTCCTCCACTACCCCATCATTGTACTTTCCACCGCCATCGTCATTGTCATCTCTCCCACCACCCCCATCATTACCCATTCCACGACTGCCATCATTTCCTCCTCCCCCACCATCCCCATCATTGCCCTTTCCATCACCATCATTGTCTTTTTCCCCACCACCCCATCATTGCTCATTACACCATCTCCATCATTTCCTCCTCCCAACCACTCCCATTATTGCCCATTCCACCACCTTCATCATTTCCTCCTCCCCCACCACCCCCATTATTGCCCTTTCCACCACCATATCTTTGCTTTCTTCCCACCACCCCTATCATTGCCCTCTCCGTCAACCCAATCATTGCCTTCTGCTCCATCACCCCATCATTGCCCTCTCCGTGAACGCAATCATTGCCTTCTGCCCCATCTCCCTCATCATTGCCCTCTCCATCAACCGAATCATAGCCATCTGCACCATCACCCCATCATTGCCATCTCAGTCAACCCAATCATTGCCTTCTGCCCCATCACCCCCATCATTGCCCTCTCCTCAATCTACACACATACACAGCACCATTCACCTCTCGGCATCCACACACACACACATACATGCCCTCTCCTCGACCTACACACACAGACACACACAGCACCAATCACCTCTCTAGATACATGTACACACACACACAGCACACAACACACACACCTCACCTCTGTGCTCGGTATCCTGCAGCCGCAGCATCGCCGGCAGCTTCTTTCCTGTCTCACACAGCCGTGGCGCTGAATTATGATGTCATTCAACCACTGCTGTGTGACACAGGAAGCTCGGGCAGGAAGCAGGATGGCTCCCTGCCCGCCGCACATGAGGGCAATCTGGCCAGGGGCTCCCCCGGAGAAACAGGCCAGATTACCCTCATTATTAACCATCCTTCAGGAGCCCCCCACCACCTCCGGGCCCCGGTGCAACTGCACAGGTTGAACTGGTGGTATATCCGCCCCTGGGCTGCAGTAATGTTACAAATTGATAAATTCATTGTTATTTACCACAGATGGAGTCAAGTAATGGAACATACCCTACTTCTCAAGACTCATATATTCCCATGTCATCTGCTACATTATGCAATGGTTGTATTCCTGTCCAGAATATTGGCAAAGCAGAATAAAAATCATGTGAAAACAATCAACGCCTTGATATTTTCCAATGACTGAACTATTAATGCTCCAGTAGCATCTGAAAGAATGAAACACTGTCTTCACTCCCACCTTGCTTCCCCCATCATGTACTGAACACATTTTTCAAACCTGACTTTGTGCAAACATGCTGTTGTGCTGCAAGCATTAAAAGGCAATTTAGTACTCAAAGGATTAAAAGCTCATGTTAAATTGAAGACTACACTTGGCATAAACATTAAAAATTGACAGAACACCCTGCACATTAACTTCACCGGGGCCCCATAATTAGCATTTAAAAGTGAAACATAATTTCCTTACCATGCTAATCCACTACCTAGTTACTCATTCATAATGCATTTGTTGAAATACAAATGAATTTTTTTTCACATTTTACTTTTCTACTTTGCATTTTGACTAGAAAAGAATAAGAGATGCTCAATTTTTTTTATGAAAAGCTTGGACTTTGTATTTGCTTAATTGTGTTTCATTTTAAGTACATAGAGAAAACAATATGGTTCATTTTTAGCTGTAAACTCGCAAGGAAAATATAATATTCATTATTAATAATTCTTCAATATCCAATATCTATGGTAGGGTAGTACTAACATGATGGTAACAAGTTTCAAAAGCAATGGTTCACAATATGGCTAATTTAGCTATTTGTATTACTATATTATGTCTAGATCTTCAATGTACATAGCAGCATATATCACTCAACATTCAAATTGCAACACCGAGCCTAAACATTTATGCAAATAGAGGAAGTAGCAGGTGTTGCTAAGATCCGCAAATGATCACATTTTCAAGCAACTAGCTCCAATTTGTAGCATGTGGGAGGGTCATAAAAGACAGATCGAAAGCTATTTTTTGGAGGATTTCAATGAAACTTCAAAAGTCTGGTCAAGTCTTGTGAGATGATTGTACGATGTCTCCTGTTCACCAATGTGCTAGTTATCACCATTTATCACAAACTGAGAGAGATAAAATCTTTGAACTGAGAGATATTGGTTTATCACTATGACAGATCACAACATGTGTAGGCCAAGATGTCACCACGGTTTAATGTTACATGTTCTAGTGAATGGGAGAACAATGACAAATTGGAATGAAAGTAAGAGGTGCATTAGGGCAGTCATCTGCATGGATGATCATCAGATTAGAAGAATGGTATGTAGTGATCCATTCTGTACTAGAGAAGAACATACAAAAACATTTGGACTTCAAGCCTAATGCATCAAACAGTGTCTACAGAAACCATTACATGACATTGTGCTGCAAGCCAGATGTTCAACAACAGGTGTTCCACTGACTTCACACCACTGCTCTTAAAGGCTTTCTTGGTGAAGAACAAGATGCCAATGGAGGCTGACAATCTTCTTCAATGATTGGTCAGCTGACCATGTAAGCAGTACCATGAAGAGGCCTTCATGAGAGAACATCACACCAAACCTAGTCATGGAATTAGGGTGTGGGGTGGCATACCGTACAGTAGTCAGAACCTTCTACTGTTCATTCCAGGTACACAAACAGCTAGGCATTAAATTGATTTGGTCATAGAAGCAATAGTACTACCATTTCTCAAAAGTGTTCCAGGAGCCACTTTTCAACATGTAAATGCCAAGCCGCATGTTGCTGTATTACTGTGAACAGACTTTGTTACCTAAACATGCTTCATTGACAAGCAGTGACTCTAGACTTGTCTCCAATTGGGCCAATCTGGGACATCTTTGGTTGACAATTGCAAAGGAAATGGCCAGCAGTGGATCTTGATGATTTGCGTGCCCAAGAATGTTCAGCATGGCAGAATATTCCTCAAGCAACCTCATTGATAGCACAGCACGTTGTGTAAGCCAGTACTGAATAGATCAAAATGTTTTGAAAAATGTTTTCCTTTTTTTTTCATTTACATATCATTAAAGGGAACCTGTCACCCCCCCAGGGCCTTTTTAAGTAAAAGAGCGACCTTCAGCAGCACTAAGGCTGCATTCTGTGAAGGTGGCTCTTATGTTTCTGATTGCTAGGAACGCTGAAATATACACTTTTCTAATCTGTCCAATATACCTCTATTGTGTCAGGGAGGTATGTCTTCTCACCCAGTATCAACGGCCTCAGCGGTGTCAATCATCCCCCTCTTTTTTATGGCCCCATCCTCCTCTCCATGCGACATCACCGGCGGCGCTTCGTGTATTGGCGGCCCCAGATCCCGCCCCGCAGTGTGTTATGATGTATTCACACTGCGGGGCTGGGAATCTGGCACCTGCGCAGTGAGGAAAGTGGCGGAGGGAGAAGAGGGACAGGTGCAGAGATCCTCACTGCGCAGGCGCCAGATTCCCAGCTCCGCAGTGTAAATACATCATAACACACTGTGGGGCGGGATCTGGGGCCGCCGATACATGTAGCGCCGGTGACATCGCAAGGAGAGGAGGCGGGGGCCGTAAACAAGAGGGGGATGATTGAAACCACTGATGCCATGAACACAGGGGGAGAAGACATGCCTCCCTGACACAATAGAGGTATGTCGGACAGATTATAAAAGGGTATATTTCAGCTTTCATAGCGATCAGAAACATAAGAGCCACCTTCACAGAATGCAGCCTTAGTGCTGCTGAAGGTGGCTCTTTTACTTAAAAAGGCCCTGGGGGGTGACAGGTTCCCTTTAATGTGTCTAGTGAAGCTATGAGTTCCATAATTCTATGACTTTACCTTCTTGTTATTGTGATTTCAATGTTCAGGAATGTATATGCATAATGAAACTCAACAAAGTGAATATTCATTTTTTAAGGACTGTATGGAAGGAATTCATCACAGGCTTTAAGCCAGTATTCTGTCATAAAAAAAGTTGCAAACTGGAGTTGCACAAAAATGTTACCAGTGGTTTTACGCCAACCCCATCACTTTTACTATATTTTTTGCCACACATAGTGTACAATATCAGTTTTTGATTCTGGCACTATACTTTTATAGAGGTGTGTGCCTCTTCAGAAATTTGTTACAGAAATTTTCTTACTTCAGTAGACTTTTGACCAAAACTGGCATATGAACTGCCAGTCTTGATGAATTCCTTTGCATATTTCCTGACAATCAAGATATTATTTTTATAATGTGTTTATTCTTATTCTTATTTGTATAAATAATATAACTGCAGGAAAATTAAGTGAATGTTAATCATAGTCTACAACAAGATTATCAGTTAAAACTATTTGCACTGGTCATTCTGGGACATTTCTTAAAATAGACTTAAATTATTGTTGTCCTGGATTTAATGTCTAGAAATAGAGTAGTTTATATGTAAGATACCTTAAAAAGTCTCAAGATTTCGGTTATTTTAATGCATTTTTTTCAAACAATATACATTTTTATGACTTTTTATATCATTACACTTCCCACTTTTCAGAAAAGAAATATAACCTCTATTCTAGTGTGCTAGATAGTACAATTATTTTGAGCGTTTGAAGTCAAATGGATATTGTTTCACCAGTTTATTTGGTTGTACGATCTTCCGCGTGGCATAAAGCTCTTCTGCACTGCACGAAATGATTAAAGATGTTTTTTTGGATGCACAATTCAAGGCAAGGAATTACAAATCAGAGGCCTAAGGCAGAAAACATTTTTAACTCACAGACCAGCTGTGCGATATAAAGGGGCTACAAGACTCTTCGAGAGGAGCAGTGGGATTCCGCAGTCAGTTTCCACAGAATTGTTTTCATTCATCACGATAACTTACTAGTTTGTATTTAGTATTTCATACATCCTGTGTGGGTGAAGGCAAGAGTGTATTCACTGTTATGAAAGAAAAAAATCAAGGCAACTTTCATTCTGAAGAATTCATCTTACTTAGAAGAGCCAGCGGATTTTGGATTTAGGTACAGTAAATCCAAGCAGCTCTATATTTTGTTTGACATGTTAGTACACCCTTATCCCTAATACATCAACCGCTCTTTCCCCCAAGCACAGTCTACTATACCTTATTGAAATTCCGACCTTCTTTTGTTAATAATGTGGACATATCTTAAACCAAAGCATAGTACGCTGTTGGGTAAGTTTTATCCCCTGTATAGGGACTTTGTGTAGTTTTGTTTCCATAACATATACTCGGTTTTTAGAACAGGAATAACTTTGTCTCTTATTCATTTTTGAACAATATTTTACTTTTAACATATATGCATTGTGGTTAGATATTAGCAAATTTGGAGTGGAATTGAATTCTACTTGAATCTCAAAAAATTGTGGGGTGGGAGAGTCGGCTGACAGAATGATGTCGGAATTCATGAACCATCGTGTCAGTAGAGGCAGCTGAATCCCCGGAAGGAGCAGTATGTGACCATTTTGTGCTGTGGAAGAGGTGTTTGAGAGAAGTAGCCAAAGCAGTGTCTTGAATGGTGCTGTCTGCTCTTGACAAGCACTTGTGGCGACGTCCTGACCATAAGTAGATCACAGGGTGTCCTGTGATGGAACGCCCGTGATCAATTTTTTATACAGTGGAATATGAAAACCCGTGTTTAGTTCTTGAAGAGTTAAAAGAAATATTGCATGGTATCTATTAAAATCAGTGGATTGCCTAATTCACAGACTTGCCACATCTTTCTAAGCAAGAACCATTCTTTGTTGAAGTTTTCAGCTCTGGCTAAAAGATCAAGGACTTAAGTTGTATATTAGAAAATGGGTTTTCTAATACAGCAAAAAGTATTTGGGAAGTTTGAAGATTTTGCAATGGACTAAGATGGTACAAGATAGATTCATATGAAGCATCTTATGTCCCAACTGATTTGCTGCCAATTCAGTCTGGAAAATTTGTCCTATTTGAGGAGCAGTGCTAGGAATATTGATGTCTCAATTTAAAGAAGACGTAAATGCTCTCCTTAACTAAATTTGGCCCCTATTCTCTATATATTAGAGCTCTACGACTCTTCATTATTTTGGGTACATGTGTTATTTTTGCAGATAGATCATGGACCCATTAAAATCAATATGCCTTTTTCCATGTCCTTTGTTCCTTTGCTTTGTTGACCGAGTGTTCACAAAAGAAAAGGAGACGTCCTGTGTTCATCCGAATTTCAGATCAAACTCACCAATGCTGGTCAATGACCATGTGTAAAAAAAAGGATAGGATAGCATGTGAATGTCTACTGTGTGCTGTCCATATTCTACTGCTTAATAGGTAGTAAAAACAAAGAAGAATTTCTTTTTAATATACAAGAAAAATGGATACAACAAAGATTGTAAAAACTAACATATGGAACAAAAATGGGTCTGCACATGGAAAAAAACATAGATTTTTCATGCATAAGAAAAAAACCTGATGTGTGAAACCGGCCTTAATGTATTCTTTTCAGCCAAGTGGACATGGTCTTTCTCAACTCTTCTCTATGGAAGTCTTTTTGATGCCCAGTTGGATAAAAAGCTGGATTTAAATAACCAAGGAAGTGTCATGAACAGAGAGAAGTAGAAACAAAACTCGAAGAACATCAGATTCAGGAGAATAGAAACATTTTCATATTTATGGCAAATGACAGGTCTTCTTTAAGGGTTGCAAATAAGTGATAAATTCTGTTAAACGAGTAGTATTAAGAAATAAAAATGTGTAGTAAGCAGCTTTGTGTACGATAGCTATTTATTATTACTTAACGAATATATTGTATTATGTAGTATTAACATATCTTAGAGTATTAATCCCATTACATTCTGACAACAAACATTGCTATTAGAGTTGGTGGAATCGATCCAGTCCATTGACCAGGCCAGTAATCTGTGAATTTCAGACGGGAGCCTTGAGAACCTGGTACTACGGTACCTTCTGGCATCCGCAGCTCTTATGATCAGCTGACCTGGCACGATGTCAAATTTGCATCATCTTGCAACAATGACATTGCGTTAGGTCACAAAAGAAGAGCTGCTGATGTCAGAAGATAGGAGGCTGTTCTCAGAGTTTCTGTCTGATAGCCACAGACTACTGACCTGGCACATGGGCTGGTTCCTGCACATTAATTGATATCTAAATGTATTTAGTGACGTTAAAAACATGTAGTTGGTATTTTGTGGATCTTTGTAAAATAAACATTCTTTCGGCATACTGGTTTTGACGAGACTGGCCTAGCAGACTGTCTGATGTGTTTAGGGGCTTTCAGATAAAAATATTTTTTATTTTTATGGTGCCAACATATTCCGCTGCACTATGCAATTTTAGGGAGGACTTGTAGAGACAATAAAGACGTCCAGAATAACACATTACTCAGAATGAGCGAGGGCCCTGCTGGCCAGCTTATAATCTAAGAGGAAAACGTTGGTGGAGAGATGACGAGGCAGAATATCAACATTTGATTTCAAGGAAGAAAAGTTGCTGCTAGAAGAGTCTAGCAACAGCTCTTTCCTCATTGAAAACATGTGAACACTCGACCAAGCCGAACACTAATGTGTATTGGGGAGGTCAAGAGGGAGATAGCGGTCTGCTCAACGAACAGATTTGGCCGACAGATATCTTATGTGTACAGAGGATTTAGTAAACATTTGAAAGTAATAGAGCTAAGATTATACTGTAAGTATAAAAATATGTATTTTACCTATAATGGTCATCCACGAAAATAAGCAGTTCACAAGTAATACATTTAAAAAAAAATTATAAAGCACAAAAATAGATATATTTTAAATAAAAATGATAAAATCATAGATGGATATACAATATCAGTACTTCTACAGGTACTGGCATAGCATAACTAATACAATGGATATATCTATCTACCTATCTATTTTCATATGTGCCATATATGTTTGGTATATATGTACAATGGGTTCAGAAAGTATTCAGACCCCTTTAAATTTTTTACTCTCTGTTTCATTGCAGCCATTTGGAAAATGCAAAAAAGTTCTTTTTTTCTCATTAATGTGCACTCTGCACCCCATCTTGACTGAAAAAAACAGAAATGTTGAAATTTTTGCAAATTTATTAAAAAAGAAAAACTGAAATATCACATGGTCATAAGTATTCAGACTCTTTGCTCAGTATTGAGTAGAACCACCCTTTTGAGCTAGTACAGCCATGAGTCTTCTTGGGAATGATGCAACAAGTTTTTCACACCTGGATTTGGTCATCCTCTGCCATTTTTCCTTGCAGATTCTCTCCAGTTCCGTCAAGTTAGATGGTGAATGTTGGTGGACAGTTATTTTCAGGTCTCTCCAGAG
>VIAB01000856.1:119005-138395 GCA_009801035.1 Oophaga pumilio | reverse complement strand
AAAAAAAAAACAGATTATGGTGGAAGTTTTGCACTTCGGGGGCACCTCATGTAATGGGTTCCCATTAATCTGATGCTATTATTAATTGATGGAGTTGGGATCCAAACATTTGTATTGGAATTTGGGAGGATGATTAATCCCAAGAATGTAATTTTCCCTACAGAATTGGCTGCATATTAGTAAGCGGCAAATTACGGCGTAATGAAAAAACTCTCCAAAGAATGCGATAGTGAAAAGATCTATGCGTGCGTCTGCCTTTATGTGTCTGCATGTCAGATTACCAAAGCAAACACAAATTGAAATGTTTAGACTTTTTTTTTATAGCTTATCATTTTGTAAAAAAATGAAAGGTAGATGTGTATGGATTTCGATGTAGTTTCCACCATAGATGACATTGTAATCATGGGGCAGGTTAGCGTTTCCCAGGCTATTCACTTCTGGGAACTGATCTCCCATGTAAAGAATATCAGGGTCACTTACTATAATAATTGCAGAATGTAATATCGCTAATTTCAGGACAGTACGTACAATTACAGCTCTGATTTATTAGTAAATGTAGACTTGTGAGCACCAGGTCGGTAGAAAAGGAAGTGGCCCAGTCAATCAACATTCCTACCTGGTAGTTTGTTTCTGGGGTGAAGAACCCACTTCACCAAGAATGAGGCGTGATTGATGAAGAAGATCCCTTGTTCCTTTGCCCTCTGTTCTGCTTTCTTCTTTCCACCACATTTCCCATATTTCTCCTTGTGTTTACTTACAGGCTCTGATTTGTGGCATCTATTTGGTTTTGAATAAGCATCCTTGACAGCGAGACTTTCTTGGGAGGCTCTCTTCTGTTGTGATTTAGTTCCCTTGAAAGGATTAAAGCCTCTTTGTGTATTCTAAAATCAACATCAGCTCTTCCAGGCTTTGCTTGGGAATCCATACACAAATAGGCTTTTTAGTGGATGGTAGATTATTCTTTTGGCCTCTATTTCCATCAAAATGGACCCATTCTTCTCCCTGCTGGAGTCCTCCCTTCTTGCCATATGCTAATTCATGCTGGTGCTCTGAATCAAGCTAGGGCTCAATACACAACCCAGGTGCTGAGAAAACTAGGCTGACTGGTATTTCTTTTTTGCAGGGTAATAGTAAAAAGGCTTAAGTGGAGGCTCTTTGTTGTTTTTCGGGGGGGGGGGGGGGAGGGATTAGTTCTCTAAACATCAAGTATAACACAACTTGAAAGATCTTCTGTTCTTGGCTAATGTCAATAAGAGCAAAACAGGTGCAAGACCTCTGCTGTGTATGTGTGCGAGGCTAGTACCGCCTTGGCCGCTGTATGTTTAGCAGTTGGGTGGATAGGTGGCTGACAGGGCTGTCAAGAAGCTGTCAGTTTGATGAACATCATGTTTCAATTCTTAAACAAAACAGGTTCGCCTGTGTTTAAAAGTCAGGGCTCCTTTACGCATTATGTAGTGTTACTTGCCAAGAGCAAAGAAACGCTGAAAGGAAGGTCAATGTTCTCCTCTCTGAACCATATCTGTATTCTTAAAAGCCCCAATTCACACAGCAGTCTTGATTGTACAAGGTTTGTAAATGGGATTTAGACATCGATATCCAATTAGAACAATACATTATGTATGATTAATGAGATTTCCTAGATTAGCAGTTTAACTCTCTTTAATCCCAGCGAATCTGTAGACTAGATAATTGCTGTATCAGCGTTTCTCAACCTCTTCTCCTTGTGTAGAACAATCTATATGGTGTAAACATCCACGGTGGCAATGTCTTTAATACAAGGAGCGATAAAAGGGTCATCGCATGTAATTAATTGGTGATTAGATTTTGATAATTGGTTACATGATTATTGCGTGGCGCTTACTTGGCTCAATTGATGAATGTGAATTGAAACATTGATGTATGGATTGCTAGATTTTAGAAGTTAGCTGTAGATGTTTTCTTTTTTTTTGTTTGATTGTTAAAAACATAAATATTTGGTTAGTGATTACGGTAATAAAATATAATGTGTATGGCTCACGTATGGCTCACTGGTATCTGTGGTGCAAAGCTTGGACAGAAATCTGCATCTTTGCCGTGTATGAAGAATAACTTATATTACAAGGAGAACATTGCACATCAGTCGTTTTATGACTGTTTGTGGAAACATATTGTGTGAAATCTTGTCTGACATTATGGTTTTGTTATCCCAAGAAATGTTTGTTGCAAACAGCAGACTAAAATAAAATACAAATATATTTTTCTTAAATGCCAGATATAATTTTCAATTTATATTGATCAGCGAGCTTAATCCAGGATCAGATCAGGTGAATTTTATATGAAAATATATATTTTTTTTATAACATAGATAGTGAACAACTGAATGTATATTCTGAGTAATGTTGCACGGGTTGGAGAGAAAAAAGTAACAGGTTACGTGTCTGTGCCTCGTGTAGGAATTCTTTATATCTGGGTTTCTGGAGACACGTGATTGCGCAGTTGTAAAGAACAAGGTCTCTGATTTGCAGGGTCTGTTATTGTTATGTGAATGGTCATGCTGTCACAGGAAAGAGACTTTCTCTAGTGCCACTGTCTGCAATTATGCAAAGTGTGTCTTGTAAGCATTATTGAAATTGTTACATAATGGTCAGATAATCCTTCTCCACCATTGGCCGTCTTAGTTGACTAAGATCACGAGTTCTTAATGCTTTCCGTCTTTATTATGAATTGTTTTTTTCTTTAACATTGTTATTATCAATGGGTTGGTAGTCAATCTATGATTTTTGCTTTGTATTCATCGGGTCAGGAGAGATTACCCTTCAATCACAAGATGAAATGGCAACTACCCAACATTTCAGCCAACTGCTATTTCCAGTGAACTTCCCTTAGCCATGCTCAACAGTTTAGGGAGAGAGGAATAGGCTGCTGCCAGACACCTTTAAAGCACCGCTTCAGCCTTTTTTTATTGCAGCGGTGGAGGGGTGTTACTAACGCAAGATCCCTGCACCACCTGCCATCTACAGCTCTTCCTGGCGCTGCTCTGGTACTGTGCCGTTATCTAGTGAATGCAACTTCTGACTGTCCGGAAGTCAGAAGTAACAGTCCCAAACTCTCAATGCATGTTTATAAGAGCCAGAGCGTGGCTCTCACAGACTTGAATTGAAAAATTATCTCCGATCCACTGCATCAAACACTCGAGCGAGATCACAAACTATTGGAGACCGACCGTAGAGGCTCTGATAAAAGAAGAAGAGGGTGGCTGGTTAGGATGAGAGTAGAGGCCGGGAACTTAGATGAATAGCACCATTCCAGCTCTGCAAAAAAAAAAAAAAGCTTAGATGAAAAGCACCATTCCAGCTTTGCAAAAAAAAAAAAAAGAAAGGTCACTGGAGTGGTGCCGTAATGATGGCCTACCTCCCTTAATGTCAGTTCCAACATGCCTAATCCTTTCTCCCCCCTTTTGTCATATACATTAGATTGTCAACCATTCATGCAGTACGTGGGTTCAGCCAACTGAAGTGTAATATTTATGATACTTTTGAAAGACATCATACACATAACACAAAATATCATGTCGGACTACGTCAACTGTGTTGCATTTTTTCAGCCAATGTTGCAGCCATCTTTGGCTAAAAAAATCCATTATGTTCAATTTAGTTGTTGAAAGATGACAAACGTTCATAGTTTGGGCATCGGTCGAAACAAACTACCGTTCAACCAAAACGGTCGACGATGGTTCATTTTGGATGAAATTATCTTTTATCTAATGTGCATGGGGCCATTAATCTTGCACTGGATCATCAAAGCTGCTTGGAAGTAGAGAAGGATGAGCTATAGTAATACAGATCCCTGGAGAGAGGTTGTCGATATCATGGTTGACAGCAGTATTTCAGAACCATAGTAAATTGTTTTTTGTGGAAGATGTATGTTTATTTAAATAGATTTTCTTTTTGTTGCTTCACAATCTGGATTCCATTCAGCCAGTTACCATTCCAATTAACTAACAATTATTTAACATTAACAGTAATTACAGACGCCAGTTAAGCGCCTACAGATGTCAACTGTTAGCTTTGTACCTAATCACTCAATGAAATGGAGAAAGTTCAACAAACATTAATTAGCCAAGCAATTAGTATGACTTAGGAAAGAACATGCTATCATGTGTGAGCTGATTCAATTTATTTTATTTTGGCAGTAAAGCACACAGTTACAGACAAGCAGCAATACGTTCTTGAGATAAGATAAAGCAGTATTGTTCGGCTGTTTACACAAGACTTCTGTCCTCTTTTTTTTTCTCCTCTATCCTAGACAAATATATTTTGCTGCTTAAGTTGTCAGCTTAATGAAGGGTAATTGTATTTGCCATTTGATAAGTACAACATTGTCCTTTCAAGAGTAGGTCCAAGCATAATAGGACAGGGTTAGGTCAGATAGGGATGGTGACATGACAAGGTGTTAGATTCTCATGCCAGACTATTCCAGTCCCTCTTATAGCATACCCTCTTGCCCTGCAGGTCAGCGGGCGAGAGTGTTAGCAACCTGCACTATGTGCTGGAGTCTGTACATCAGTGATACATTTGCTGCTGGATTTCAGTATGCATTTGCACTGAATTAATTACTAAAGCTGGACCACACCATATGACATGGACTGACCTTGGATGTTAAGTCATCTATAAAAGTAAGAAACGCATGAGGATATTGAAAAGAAGCAGCAGAATTTAAAATGAGTAGTCGGAAATATAGAACATTTTTGGTGCATTTGTTTCGAATGCGAAGCGTTGCTATACTAACATTTTAGGAATCAGCGGTCACATTTCAGGGTCGGCTTCCCTATCCTTTGTTTTCGTAATTCATTTTTTAATGGAGAAGTATAGCACTGAAGTTTTCCTTACTGCTTATCTTGCTGCCTTCCCTGGGAATACATGCCGCCTCACACACACATGTGTCAGCTGATGAGTGAGTGCTACACAATATCTGTTTGTAGAAGGTGTGTTGAATAAAGTCCTGAGAGAGCTGTTTAAATGACTAGTGCAAACTTTTACTTAAAAGATAGCAGGCTGGAGTGCAAACCAAATGTTCTCAAGTGCTCTTTTGGAAGAAGAATGGTTTTAAGTGCATATATTAATTGAATGGTTGCAAGAAGTGCACATATTTGGATTTCTTTAAGAGCCTATTAAAAATATTATTCTCATTTATCTCCTACATCTCACCAGCGGTGTCACAGACACTTTGACCTGTGATCATTGAATTAGTCATGTTTTTGCTTTATGATTTATCATATACTAGCTGTAGTACCCGGCTTCGCCCGGGTTAATTAATAACTGCTGTTAGCTGTAACAAAATAGACTATGTTAACAAAAATTTATTCTGCACATAAAAATCACACACCAAATAGACAAATTATTAAAAAGCAAAAACTAAACTAATAGAACCATTTCACAACAGATATTCAACAGCATAGATATTCCACACAGATTAATTAAATAGCCCAAGTGATGTGAAGTCATTTATCTTCTACTCCTTATTCGAGAGCCTTTTGATAAACGACATTCTTAGTTTTTCCTTCAGGTGCAAAGACGATTAACGCGCGCAATTTTGAACACGTGGGGTTAAAATGTCGACTCAAAACACAGCCTATGATGCTCCCGGGGTCGAGACGTACGGGTGTGCAAAATTTCATGCGCGTACGTGCGACGGTGCATATTCCTATCCCGGGTCAAAATTATTTGCTGATTTGGAATGCGCGGGGTTAAAATTACGACTCAAAACCTAGCTTATGACGCTCCCGGGGTCGAGACGTGCGGGTGTGCAAAATTTCATGCCCGTAAATGCAGATTCCTATGCCGGACATACACACAAGCATTCAGCTTTCTCCCCATTATGTAGATAGGGCCAAAATTGTTTGGCGATTTGGAACGCGTGGGGTTAAAATTTCGATTCAAAACATAGCCTAGGACGCTTTCGGGGTCGAGACGTGCGGGCGTGCAAAATTTCATGCCCGTAAGTGCGACGGTGCGGATTCCAATCCCAGACAAACATACCCACATACATACACACATACATACATTCAGCTTTATATATTAGATGTAGTTAAATGACATCATTTTAAAGGGAACCTGTCACTAGTTTTTGAGCCTAAGAACAAATGGCAACACCTTTAACTGCTCTTGTGCTGCATCCCACAAGCATGCCTATCTGCTCCCAACTCCCCCCAAAAACACCATTTGATATGCTCCCACGCTGTATGTAAATAAGGATGGTTCGGTCATATAGGCATCGTCGTTGGGGCATCTGTCCCTCCTCTCTGCTTCTAATCGCGTCCTCCTGCTTTGGTATAGACGCGTCATCCACATTGTGAACTGAGATATCGCGCCTAGACAGTAGCCTCACTTATACTGTAATCATATCAGCATTAAGAGAGATGGATTCCCTAAGCTATAGGTCAGGGTGAGCAAGACAGACCAAAGGCGATCCCACAATGGAGCCAGATGGCATGGGGAACAGGACAATGGAGTATGCAGGATGACGGGCAGACAACCAGAGCAGGAAATACCAGAAGACACAGAGCCAGGAGTCTAGATGTACTCAGGAACTGAGGAGGAATAGTCAAGCCAGGACTTGCAGATGACAAATGGTAAATTGGAGAGAAGTACGCAATGAGTAGGCAAGTGGTTACCCAAAGGACAGCAGCAATAAATAGACAAACTGGATACTAGCTTGCAGAGAAGATTACACACTTGTAGCAGATTTGTGTGGTACCACATGTGCAGTATTTGCAGAGCAGACGAATGGCTAAGTGCAGACTTACAGCAGACAAATGGCTATCTGCATGTCTGCGCTTGTGCAGATAGTGCAGATAGTTAATAAACAGGCAAGATTTTGCCTAATAGCTGATTAGCCAGCTCAGTGAAGTAGATGGTGAGGTAAACTCCTGAATTATATGCGGTAACTGAATGCTATGCTTATTGAATACTCAGACAGCACATATAGATGTCTGAGTAGGCCATAAAAAGGCCTTGGGTAATGATGTCAAAAATGGTTGCCGGGCCACTAAAGTAGCAAGATGTGAACTTGCACAAGTAGACCTGGCCCTAAATGAAGAATCGAAAGCTGGCTCCTGTGCCAGGACAAGTGAAAAACAATTTGACTACTACCTACAAAAATTTGGACCACTTGCAAATTTCTATTTGTGGCCGTTAATCACATAGAACATTTATTCTAATCTTTTGATGTTATTGGATGAAACTCAATGATGAGAATGAAGTCACTGGATCAGATTACGTCTTATAGCTTTATCTTCTTATAGGTTATGTGTCTTTATGTTGAGTGTGAGGAAGTGTGTTTGTTTCATGGTTTAGTAACATATTGGCACAGAAATCTAAGACTAAAACAAACATGATCAGTTGTTTCAACTCGGAGACAAGCGGGCAGCTTCAGACAGAATTTCCATAAGCTTTGTAAATCCATTAATTGTCATTCTTGTTTTATGTTGAAGTGGATGCCAGTTATGGAGGACTTGTTTGGCACCACTATTTTCAACTCTAAGTAAGCTATTAATCCCAGGGGATATGGCATTCTCCAGCAGTCAACATCTTGTCAAAAGAGAATAGGGGGCTGGTAGAGCTCCGGTTACATATTCTCTGAGGGCACAGTCTCCTTGGAAACAAGCTCCAGAGGAACGTTCACGAGTGACTTGCCTATTGAGCTTAGGCTGGCCGTTATGGGGGGGAGCGTATCTGAATATTCGGCATCTTGGTTACAGCATTAGATGATGCTTAAGACATGGTAACATGCAACAACAATTGTATAGGGCATGAATACGACTTCCAAGAGATTTGTCATGGTTCACAGGTTGAGAACAATTGGACTGGATGCTTTTCAAAGCATTAACTGCAAGTACAGTATTAGACATACAGTAGATATACACATTATAATGACAGCACAACAATGCTCTTTAATTATACTCTCTTCAATACATCTGCAAATGACTCCTACTCCAGCAATAATAATGCTACTTCCCATTGCAGAATAGGTAGAACTATTCATTATCCAGTTTCCATACATTTACTTTCCTTTTGATTGAAATCATTATGCCATAAGATGTGTTTATATCAGAATATGTTATTTATAGCATCTTGCTTCTATATAATTCACTTTAACTCATTTACGACCGCCGATATGCATTAAAATGGCAGTCGCTAAGGGGCCTTATTGCCTCATCGCCGTTTTAAAACTACAATTGGGAATAAGGGTATAGCACCACTCAGAGTCTGAAAATCTCTGGGGCCTCAGCTACCTGGGATTGAGACACTGTAGAACATAATCAGAGCTGAATTTTTCTGTGCCCGATTATGTGATGGCCGTTATTTAATGAATAACGCCGATCATGTAAAACAAAGTGTGCCTGCTATTCTATTAAAATAATTTCTCTCACTTTTGACATGATATACATGTTAGAGGAAAGAGAAAATATATCATTAAGCTCTCCCCGGTACTGCCGCCATCCTCCGGGCCTTCCTTCTCTATCCCCTGACCCTCCGCGTCCTCTTCCTGAATAAAATGCTGGGCACATGCGCAGTGTGCCTGCTGAGATCTTCTGGCTGGTACCTGGCAATAGCAGGGAAATTTCCTATTAGTTTCTGACTTAATCTCTGTGATAGACCCTATCACAGTGATCAAAAGCCAATAATTAGTAAATCACCCCCGTCTCATCCCTTAGTCAGATTCAATTTTTTTTTTATTTTATAATTTTTCTTTCTTTCTTTGCCTTTAGGGTTGGGTTTAGGATTAGTTTTGGGTTTAGGATTGGGGTTTGGCTTAGAATTAGGGTTGGGCTTAGAGTTGGGGTTGGGTTTAGGGTTGGGCTTAAGGTTAGGGTTGGGCTCAGGGTTATGGTTATGGGTTATGGTCTTTCAAAAGTTAAAAAAAATTGATGACGATATGATTACTAGTGTTGAGCACAAGTGTATACACCGAATATCATGGGTGTTTGCGTGACAAGATCAATGCTCCGCCCCGCATGTTTTTCAGATGTTAGACAACCAAAAAAAACATGTATGGATTGCCTGCTATATAAGAACAAGCCCCGTATGTTTTTTGGCTGTCTTAACAGTCATGAAAACATGCAGAGTGGGGGCTTGAGCATGTCACTCGAGCACCCGTGATACTCGGTGCATATCCAAGCACCCGATGGAGACTTGAGTAGTGAGCACTTGCGTTCAACACTAATGACGACATATTCAATATGACGACCTAATGTTATAAAATTCTGTGTAATAGCATTGGATTTAAAATCATCACTATACACCTGGATAAAATCCTTGAGGAATGTAATTTCCAAAATGGGGTCACTTGTGGGCGGTTTCTGCTGTTTAGGCACCATAGGAGCTCTACAACTGTGACTTGTCGCCCGCAATTTATTTCAGCCAATTTGTGTTCCAAAATTTAAATAGTGCCCATAATATTCCGAGCCCTGCTGTTTGTCCAAACAGAACTTTTTGACTACAAATGTGGTATTGCTGCGCTCGAAAGAAAGTGGGTAACAAACTGTGGGGTCTGCTTTTTGGTGTTACCTTTGGCAAAAGTGAAAAAATTGGGGCTAAAGCAACATTTTACAGGAAAAATGTATTTATTTTTCCATTCTACTTTGCATTGATTTCTGTGTAGCATTTGAAGAGTTACAAAATTTCCTGACAACAGTTTTGAAGTATTTGAGGGGTGCAGTTTTCAAAATGTTATCACTTTTGGGCAGTTTCTAATATTTAGGTCCCTCAAAGTCCATTCTAATTTGAATAGGTCCCTAGAGAAATAGAGTTTGTAAATTTGTTGAAAAAACGAGAAATTGCTTCTAAACTTTTAACCCCTCTAACCTAACAAAATAAAATGACATTTGAAAAATTATGCAGATGTAAAGAAGACATGTGAGAAATATTATTCGTTAATTATTTTGTACAGCATGACTGAATGGTTTAAGAATATTAAGATTGAAAGTTTGAAATTTGTGATTTTCTTTTCAAAATTTGCTCCAAAATTGTGATATTTTCACAAATACATGCAAGTCATGTCATGCAAATTTTACCACTATCATGAAGTGCAATAGGTCACGAGAAAACATTCTCAGAATCAGTGGGATACGTTGAAGTGTTCTAGAGTTATTATCACTTAAAGGGACACTTGTCAGATTTCTAAAACTTTGCCTGGTCATTAAGGTCAAATTGAACTTGGTCACTAAGGGGTTAAACTATAAGTCAAATACTTCTATTTTTATCACATACCTAAGTTTTGTACATATAGGTGTTTTTTAATGGATTTTTCGATAAAGAATCAATAATTATAAATTTTAGATTATAATTTTATGGGATTACTTTGTCAGTTATTGGTTTATCTGGTTGGTTCTCCTACAATGTGTTCCACAAACCAATATGCTATTGTAAAATACTATATGTAGCTTGTTTGGTGTGCAAATCCACCCATAGGATGTAATAGGTACTACACGAACATCCTATGATTAGCCTTGCATTAAAGGGGCATTCAATTTTACCTCAAATTGGAATAATGCTAGAAGTTGTTTGATGGTTATTGACCCTTTATAGAGACACATGGAATCAATATGGATCAATATTGAAAATTATCGGATACTCTGTGTGCAGCTGTGTCGCATCCCTATAAGTGTTCCTCCCTTGTCACATTTCTTCTAGTTAAAAATACTTCCATAAAACAGTATTCTTTAGAAAGCTACCTCCATCCTCATGGATTCAACATGAATCTGTGAGAAAAGATCAATGTAAAATCAGAGGAATATGGAGGTACAACATGACCCCTTAGCAATACATGGGTGTCGTAATATGGATTTTTCCATCATGAGCTGATATGGCAACATGCATAGTCCCTTTACTATATGTCAATGGAAATTAATTTTAGTAAAATTAAATTTTTGGTAACGTTAACATTTTGAATTTTGACATTACAAAAAAATTTGTATCTGTTAAAAAAAGGAAAGTGAGCGAACATATTACACTATCCATAAATTTTTCATCTTTGCCTTTGGTAATATTGAATTAATTGTAGAGATGAGTGAATGTTTTTTTAATTACCTCGCTTTGCCTAATTTTCCAAAATAATTTGATTTGCAGCAAATAAATTTGCATGAACCTAAATAGTGGAAAGTTTGTAATTGCTAGGATAAGTACACTCTGTAGGGGAGAGATAATTCTGCTGACCATAAGAGCTTACACTTTACATGCAAGACAGAGAGCACTGCTGACCATAAGCCACTTTACAGGAGATAAAGAAAGAGGACCTCGCAGACCTTAACAGCTTACAATTTACAGGCAAAAAAGAGAGAAATGATGACCCAACTGACCATAAGAGCTTACAAACTACAGAAGAGAGAGAAGTCCATGCTGACTATAAGAGCTAACACGCTCTAAGAGAGAGCCCTGATGACCATAAGAGCTTACGCTTTACATGCGAGACAGAGAGAGGACACCTCTGACCATAAGGCACTTGACAGGCGAGAAAGAAAAAGGACACCGCATAATATAAAACCTTACACTTTACATGTGAGAAGGAAAAAGAAAAGACCCTATTGACTATAAGACCATATACGCTACAGAAGAGAGAGAGGACCCCTCTGACCATAACAGCTTACACGCCACAGAAGAGAGAAACTTTAGGCCAGGGTCACACAAGTGCAGATTCTCTCATGCAAGGGACCTGATCAATTGTGTAAATGACACTTGGATCAAACTCTTATCAGAGTTTGAGCAGAGTGACAGCTTAAGCCCCGTCACACTAAGCGAGATCGCTATCGAGATCGCTGCTGAGTCACAAGTTTTGTGACGCAACAGCGATCTCAGCAGCGATCTCGCTATGTTTGACATGTACCAGCGATCAGGCCCCTGCTGTGAGTTCGCTGGTCCTGTCAGAAATGCTTGGACCTTTCTTTGATCATTGAGGTCCTGCTGGGTAGCATGCATCGGTGTGTTTGACACCTTTTACCAGCGATCTCGGTAGTGACTCAGCACTGAGACACATAGGAGACACATCGTTACACAGGTCGCTACGGGTCTCCGATCGTTGCTGCGTCGTTGGGAAGATCTGACTGTTTGGCATCTCACCAGCGACCACAAAGCGACGCAGCAAGGATCCCTGCCAGGTCGCATCGTTGTCGGGATCGCTGCTGCGTTGCTGAGTGTGACGGTACCCTTAGTGTGATCCCATGCTCTCAGATGAGAGAATCTTAGCACAAGTGAGAAGAAGATAAGAGAACAAGATTTCTCAATCTCTTTTCTGTGGGTCCGCGGAAATCATACTGCTCTTGTATATCTTCCAAGTGCAGTCTGATGTTTTCGACACACCCATTGACTTGAATGGCTGTGTGTGATCCAACTTCTGCACAAACTCGCAGCATGCTGAAATTTTTTTCTCATGCCGAAAAAAGCGCTAATCAGCACTGCCCCATAGAATAACATTGGTCCGAGTGCTATCTGACAAAACATTGGATACCAGTTGTCTGATGTATATGCTTGTGTGAGCGAGCCCTTATCCAGTGACTCTCAAGATGGAATACGACTCTGGGAACTGCTGATCTGTGATGGCCCAGGTACCGACCACCACTGTACAAGGTATGATCATCCATAAGATGTCATAGCTGCAGGGCATTAAGTGGAGGGGCCCCTGTGACCATGCAAAATATTGATAGCCCATTCTCTAATGCTTCAGCAGTGCCTGAGATGGTGCTGGGCAAGTTTTTCTTTTTTTGTGACCTACTTTTTGAATCTCAGCATGTACTGCAAATTACAGAAACGATCCTCCATAGATCGATTTGCTCATCTCTATAGTTATGTAACATCATATAATGACATTGTCCAGTGAGTGTCACAGAACATTATGTCACCAAGGGTGAAACATTCCTGTGATTGGATCAAGGGGAAGAACATTAGAATATTTTTTATTTTTCTATGCATTTTTAGGGTACTAAGGTTATTTTAAAACATATTTAGATTGCGGACATCCCCCTTTAGATCGCAGATTAAAAGATCTGGTGAAACAATACATCTAGCCTAAAACATTTCCTGCTTTCGCTGAGCAACTATATAATTTTCTCACTTACCTAAAACCACTGTGAATTCGAGACTTCAATCCCTGAAGTAACTAGCATGACATTTCTAAGGCTGTCATTGCTATGTGTCACCACTTTCTGCTGATCAAAGATTTTCAGTGATGTGAACCAGTCACTACTCTGACTGTTATTGTGGAAGACTTGCAGCACACACTGGTTCCTGGCAGCCGCACTGTGCTTTTGGGTTTGTTTAGCCCAATTATTTGCTTGTCAGTCAGCAGCCCGGGTGTTGAGCAGGTATTGTCGAGGTATTTTTGTCCCACTGAACTGCCATAGTCTAATGAGGCCCTCAGGTGAATGCCGATCCTGTCAGCTAGGTGCTAAGATGATGTGCCGTTGAAAGATTGGGTGGCAATTAGATTGTTTGAGTAAGATAAGATACATGGCAGAGTAAATTGAAGGATAGGGAAAGCTTTTGAAATGTGAAACTTTTGCAGTCGGGTTCACACATGTGCGAAGGAGTATAAATTATACATGCTATATACCGTATATACATTTATTTTACCACCTACAGTAATAGTCATAGCGGGGAGTTTCAAACCTGTCATCTTTTAGAATGATTATTATTTTTAGCATTATTTGGCATTGATGTGTTGTCTACAGTGGGACTCGTGATTTCTTTACGGTCATCTTACGATATATTGAAACTGGAAGAATTTTTTTCTAATTAAAGTAATTGTATCATTCCACACGTTTCCTTCCTGAAATTTCTATGATTCCAAAGATATCTATATATCTGGACTCACTTTCACTTCCTCCGCAGTAAGAATTTTCTGTATGTTAATAAAGTATCTAGTCCACTCTGTTTTGATGAGTTTAGGAGTTTGGGAGGATTTATAGCAATGTGGTTTATTATTAATATTATTTATTTTTAGCATGCCATTGATTTCATGGTGCTGTACATGAGCAGGGGTTACACACAAGTATATGTGTGATTGGTATAGCTATCAACACAATTTAGCAGTTCAGCACTTTTTTCTTTTTTCACACAGATTATCTCTAAATTTAAGACTATGATACTATGACATATTGGTCTGACACAAAAACATCATCACAATGAGATGTGGGGAGTGTGAGCTTTTCTTCTATTCGAAAGTGAAGAAACAAGCGTTTCGTGACATTGAAATTGTACTGTCTGGAAACGGTTCTCTAGACGACAGGAGACAGGGATCAACTGAAGAACTTGAAAGCCTTGTCAAGAGCCTTGTTGGTTGTGAAATGGACACTAGAAAATGTTGACAAGTGATTCAATGTCAGGAGGTTCCACTCTGCTGTGTAATTTAAAAATGAACCTTAGCTTTTATATTGGCCAGGATTTTTTTTTTGTAAATTCAACAGTTATGTGTTTGCACAGCTCCTGCATGTTGTCAGAGGAAACAAAAGACCATTAAAGATGTTCAGATATGTTTGACTTTTAATGTGGTCCAAAAGGAGCAACAAAAATAGTGCTGTACACAGTGTTAAAAAGCAACAGGACTTTGTTAGAACAGAACCTAGCTCCTTTGAGAATAAAGACATATAGGATTGTTCTATAAATTTTGGTAGTACATGAAGTTTTTAGGCAAGAAGCCTAAATTACAAGGCCACTACCAATTAATCACATCAATGTGACTTCTTGCCCTTGTTCAAAATTACCTTTCTTGATGAGCTCAATATTTGTTCATCTCTTGATGGCTGTCATGTTACGTATTCAGTAATTGGCCTTCAATATAACCTAAGCCGACAGGCATGAATTAAGCCTTTGTCAGTCACCTTAATCAGGATAAATACATTCATATATGTTTGGGATCAGGCCAGGTGGAATGCATCATATCATCCTAAGATTAAGGACAATACTCATGTCATTCTGATGCTTATTAGAAGAGCATGCGGTATTACTGTTGGTTGCAGATTATTTGCTACCTGTTTCAGGGGTTACGATCGTTGGTGTTTATTATTCTGTTTCTAAGCTATATTGAACACATAGATGTTTGCCTGATTTATTTGTTGCCATTTTTGACTTCTCACTATATGCTAAATTAGGAAAGGCTAAAGAACATATAGAGAGTTCATATAAGGTAAAATTGTGATACTTCAGACATATCTAGCAACAGAATTTGACTATATCTCAAGTGTATCAACAAGTCTTAATCTACTTCTTTAAATCCACCCTTTGTCGCAGTTTTATTGAAGTATAGGGTTTGATAAATCCAAGGAAACAGTTATTTTCTTGTTTTGTGGTTTGTTTTCTAATTATACCTATTATTGGTTTACTTCAAGGTCAATAAAAAGTCAAGAAAGTTGTGATGTGTCAGTTAAAGTCTACATTATTTCATTCCTAGGCATTACTGCCATTGTATTTCACTGTCAGCACAATCGTAGGTCTCCAGGGATTGTTTGTTTTTCATTATATTTTTAATAATGCTTTAAGAATTGATATTTTAGCTATTGAAAGAATCCATAAAGAGAGGAGAGATTTGACACTGCTGCGCTGCCACCACCTCTGCTCTGCTTAGAGGTTACACCACACACACAAAAAAAAACACCAAAAACCCTTAATGAAGGGGTGCTCAATCCAAAGAAACAAACAGGTCCAATGTCCAAGTAAGAAGAAAATGAAGGATGGCACTCACCGTTCAAATATTGAAGACTTTATTCGCCAGGTAAAAAACATCAGCACAGGAGTAATTTGTTGAGTGCGGACTACGGCCGTTTCGCGCTTCTGCGCTTCAACGGGTCCTAATCGGGTTTAGGACCCGTTGAAGCACAGAAGTGCGAAACGGCCGTAGTCTGCACTCAGCACATTACTCCCGTGCCGATGTCTTTTACCTGGTGAATAAAGTCTTCAATATTTGAACGGTGAGTGCCATCCTTCATTTTCTTCTTACTTGGAAATTAGCTATTGAAAGCCTTAAGGGTATGCCACACTAAGCGAGATTGCTAGCGAGATCGCTACTGCGTCACCATTTATGACGCAGTAGCGATCTCGTTAGCGACTTAGCTGTGTGTGACATGTAGCAGCGATGTGGCCCCTGCTGAGATGTCGCTGATCGCTTATGAACGTTCTGAGCCGTTTTTTGGTCGTTGGTGTCCCACTGGTGAGCCTGAATCGCTGAGTGTGACACCCTTTATGAACGACTTCACCAGCGTCGCAGGTGGGACTAGGTTTTCCCAACGACTGCAGAGGTCGTTATACAGATCGCTGATGAGTTGTGTTTGGAATCACAGATCGCTGATGAGTTGTGTTTGGAATCTAACTAGCGATTACATAGCGATCGAACTAGCGATCTCGCCAGGTCGTGTCGTTGTCGTGATCGCTGGTGCGATCGCTAAGTGTGGCAGTGCCTTTAGTTTTTAAGCTTTGATTCACTTCTAAGCTTTGCTCACATGGGATATTACAACATAGCAAAAAAGGGTGAGGAGTAAAGAATGCCTTTTTACTACAGCTGCATTTACACTGAATGATAATTGTGTGCTTGTGTCATGATAATCTTTCAGTGTAAACAGGCTGGGGATCACTGGAGCAGAACACTTGTTTGTTGGGTGATATGATCTTTTGAACAGTGCAAAAAATCACGGCTCTTGCAGGGTGTATCATCCTGTGTAAACATGATTCACGCTGTGAAGAACTATGGCACCCTATGCGCACTGAGCGATCTATAACAGATCCTTGAGTGCGCATCATTTCCTGCTGTCTACCTGTGTAAACAGGTTATTAAACGCCATCTGATGGGTAAAGGTTTACCGATTGCCGTTCGTTGTGCTGCTGGTAAACGGATGTTAAGCTTCGATAGTAAATGATTTGGGGCGATAGGCTTTCTTTGTGTCTTTGTACAGACTCAGTATATGCAGTTCTGCTGTATGCAAAGATCTTTTAGCTGCTTTGTTTGCTCTGTTATCGTCATCAATAAATTCTCGGTACTGTTCATCTAAATTGTTGATTGCTCGCACTGTAAGAGATTAAACCAGCCACTCGGCTTATACAACGCAGCCTAACAGTTTATTTTATCATGTCACTTTTGGCCTCCCAACTTATCACTTTCCTGGTGGAATGCTGCATAATAACATAAGTGTGTTGACACAAAATGTGACTATCTCAAGAAATGTCTTATATTTATTTTTGTCTTTAAATTGAAGGTCTGCAGCCTGTGCCATTTACACTGCAGCATTATCTGTACGCCTTCAGTTTGAGAAGAAATATTATACTTCATTCATCACATTTTAACAGCTGTCTATTCTAAGATAATCCAGTGGGGGACTGAGAAATCCCCCCCCAAACAAAAATAACTCTATGATGAGTTGAAAGCTTTGTTGGAGACTATCTGTTAGATAGTGAGGCATTAAACCTTAAAATCCCATGGAATTGCAAACAGTAGATATCTGCTATCTTCTTGCACCAAAATCCCTTTAATCGCGCTGTTTAAAGGATCAAGTCGGCAATGTAAAAGAAAAAAGGCCTCAAATACTACCATTTGAGCACCCTAAATTATGCAAACAAAACGATTCTTTTGTTTCGAGTAGCAGGTGCGTGAGTAAGCAGGGGAGATTAGCTCTTGCTATCTCCAGCCATTAAGCATTGAACCTAGAGTCTGCACAAAGCATAAGGTCCTGGCAGACTTGTTTTTGTTGCACAAGTAGGTATTTACTGACATGATGCATTGTGCCATCATTTACTGAAAACCAAAGCTACCAAAAATAACCATATGTAATTAACTAGTATTTCTCAATCACAGTTCTTTCGAACCTGGTGAAAGGTTCCCTGGAAGACTAATTCAAAGCCAAGTGCTATCACCATTCGAGTTGGGATTGGTTGGTTGTGGGTTCTTTATTTGGTAGCGTAGCTGGTGTCTATTTCGATTCCTCATATTGTCGTTACTTAGTAATGTGGTATGGCTTATATGTGCCACGAGGTAGACATCTCTTAGGTGGCCATACGCTTTAGACTGAAGTATGTTGATGGCCGAACAACCTTTGAACAAACAGTCCACTGGTGACCGAACCTTATGTAGATACATCCATACACATTTTAGTCCATATTGTTGTTTACTACTATTTAAACTTGCAGTACATAGTCAATAAAACCTGGAAACGAAGGAACAATCCCAAGTTTCCATTAAAGAAGGATAATTCCAAAATGAGAATTGTATCATCTTACTATTGTACAACAAACTCAAAGACATCTGGCTTCAAACAATGACAGTCCATGATCGTTAGCTTAAAATGATCGTTCATTAATTTTTTTCCATTGTGGTTGAAATTTTTCTTTTTCAGCAACTTTAGTTTAATGTGTATGGACGACTCCTTTAGAGGGAGGTAAAACTGTCCCTATGGATATATTTTATTTTGGGCTTTTTGTTAGATATTCATGCTCTACCAAATCTGCATAAATAGCGAAGTCCCAAAAGAAATGTTCTCCATACCTCCCTTTGTCTTCGCTGGTCAGTTATAAGAAATTTGCATTTCCAGACTTGTGCCTAACAAACACATATTAACGTATTAGGATTCAAACTGATTCATCAACTTTTACTCACAACAGATTGTTTTCCTTAACAATCCTCTATGATTAAAGACTGTTTTACATTTCCCCAAGGAGCTCAGGCTACTCCCGCAGCTGCCATTTCCCTATAAAAATGAACATGAAAGATGAATTTAGCCTGACCCCAGGGCAGGATTAACAGCCTGTGATGTGTCACATCAGAGTGTAAGGGGAGGCTTTTAAGGCCTCTGTCATCTGTTATGACAACAAAGAAAAAAAAACTTAAATCTTAAATCCCAGAATAAAACATTCCTGCCTGTTTCACTGGAAGATTACATAGCTGAATGGATGGATTAACCCTTGGGTGTATTGCTGTTACTTTAAGTTGATCCAGGAATCGTGGGTAGCATTTAAGTTGCATGCTTCTCAGGATTAACCCTTTCAGGGTTTAAACAAAAAATTGTCGGAAGAAGGGGACAATGAAGAGTCAATGAGAGCTGATTGACACTGACAACAGATGTGTCAGAAAACTTCCAGAAGACTTATTATTTGTTATATTTGGATCTTCTTTCTATCCAGGATTTTTGATTTGTTGAGATTTATCTCATATAGCCATTTATCTTCACTTATGTTGTGTGACAGTCTGACTTGGTAGATGGTGTACCTCCTTTACACTAAATACAGTTTGCATACAGTGGGTACGGAAAGTATTCAGACCCCTTTGAATTTTTCACTCTTTGTTTCGTTGCAGCCATTTAGTACATTTTTTTCTCATTAACCTCTTTACCCCCAAAGGTTGGTTTGCACGTTAATGACAGGGCCAATTTTTACAATTC
>VIAB01000856.1:85203-99023 GCA_009801035.1 Oophaga pumilio | reverse complement strand
TTTACTGAGGAACACGGCCTACTAATTGGTTTGGCATTACACTTGTCAATATGTTAATGACGCCATGCAAACTTTTAATAGACTGAGAGGTATTACAGACAATGGCTATTCCAATAATCTATATCTGAATGATGCAATAACTCTGTTTAGTAGGTAAATGCCTATTGCTGGCACAGAGTAGAAATGAAGACAAGTCTGCTGTAGTCTAATGGGGATGTGTTTTAGTGTTATACAGCTGTCCCCATCACTGTTCATAAACCGTCCATCTGTGAGGAGTTTATTGATCTGTCTTTTAAGTAAACTTTTATTACCTCTTTATTGCCTAATTAGCCTAAAACTAAATTGAAACTGTGCAAAAAAATATAAGCAGACGTTGACATTATTTAAACGATCGTAATGATAGAGCAGCAGTGACCGATGGAAGAGAAGAATAACATTTACACACAAGTAATGAAAGATCACTGCCTGATTGTTTTTTCAGTATAGTTTTGAGAATCTCAAATACAATATTATGCACCCTCCATGTATCTACCTGCAGATGGACAGATTTGGCACTTTTTTTTGCCCCAGAGACAGCTGTTGATGAGCTGGATGATGCTGTTTCTCTTTTCCTGGAAAATCATTGATCCTTGATTCGAACCAGTGACCTTTCATGTGGGAATCAACCTTATAACACACTGAGCTATTAGGGAATATGAGAACAGGTTGTAATTTGTAGTATCCAGAAATAAAAAGATTTTTCCACCACCAGGAGCAAAAATACAGTAACATGACAAGAATCTGTATAACTAATCATATGCAAAATAGCTGCCAGCTAAATTTATGTATGAGATAACCAATTTGATTGTCTAGAAAATTATAGCAGTCTCACGTTCTAAGCAGTAGTGGATGGTGAGATATGGAGCCTGAAAATCCAAAATTGTTACCTTTATTATTGCCAGTGTACATCTAATTCCTATAGAGGTACATCAAACCGTGAGGTCCGAATAAAAATTTGAAGATGCTTTAGAAAAAAAGGTTTTTTTACCATCATAGATACATCTATCACTCTTTTAGTCCTCATTTAGGCTGGTTTCACATTTGCGTATCGGTTCGCAGCGATTGATCCGCATAGATTCGCATGCGTCTTGCGTACATATCTTTAACGTGGTGTACGCAGGGACATGCGTTTGCGTACGCATGCGTTGTTTCGCGGTGTCTGGCGAAAGCAACATGTTGCAATTTTTGAAGCATCAAAAATCCGTCAAATACGCGCAGTCATGCGGATGAATGCATGAAAAAATGCATTACTGTCTATGGGAATGCACTGGTACGCAAGGACATGCGCATGGATGTGTTCGATGCGCACGCGGACTTCAGACTGCGCTTGTCCAGGAACTGATTACAGCACCTGGAAATATCAAACACATGCGCATAAACAACGCAAAGGCATGCAAAAACGCATACACACTCAGTGTTTTTTGGCGTCATGTGTAAGATGATGCAGATAAAAAATGCTGCGTAAACATGCATTTGCATGCATTTTTGCATGCGTTTGCGCATGCAGATGATATGCTGCGCACTTATACGCAAATGTGAACCTAGCCTTAGACAACAGTTTTTTCACGTACGAGAATAACTGATCGAGTTTCTTCAGTGATTTTTGGTCATAGTTTCATCTAAGTTTGGTCCGAATGTCATCAGTTTTTCCCGTGTGTTGAAAAAAAAAATTCTATATTCTTTTCCTATGTAACAGTCCTTGAAAATCAAATCGCACTCTGAGGCTATCCAAGTGCTCTCCGTTTTTTTCACAAACCGTAGACTTACATTGTCAATTTTGATCCGACACTCAGATCAAAATCAGACATGTCGCCACAATTTTGCACGGACTACTGGGAAAATCACGGACATGTGAATGGTTGCATTTATACTACACAATTAATGGTAATGAGCGTTTCCTGATAATCGTGCAGTGTAAACTGCCAATCACATGACAATAGAGCAAAATGCTTGTTCATCGGGTGAGATGATTTTTAAGCTTACGTTAAGAATAATCATTCTCAGCGCACGTCCTGTGTAAACAGGACATGCGCTAACGAGAACAATGACGGTCTATATGCATTGGATGATCTTTTGCTGATCATTTAGCGCGCATCAAAAGCATGGTCTAACGGCATAAACAGGCTATCAAATGACTGGCGATTAATATACATGTAGCGGATTGGCGGTCATTTACGGATGCAGGTCGTCTAATGAAATGCACCCTGATCCAACCTTGTAATTCTGGCAAAACTCAAAATGCCTCATCATACTTTTAAGGATTTTCTCCACATTCCAATGCTTCATTTTTCTCCCTTTTCATGTTTTATTAGAGGTTATCAGCTACAATGAATTTTTTTCGCTATCTGGCAGCTCTATTAACCTATCTATTTGCCTAAATTAATTGCCCATCAGTAGCTGTTCAAAAGTAGAGATAATAGCAGCTAGAATCTGGAACATCCCAACACTGAAATCATGATAACATTTCTACACCGAGTGAATGGCGTGTGTAGAAAGAGCTCAGCGTTCATGGACAGCTATTTAAGAAGTGTTTCTTTTCAATAGCTTGACACCTAGGAATTTAGTGAATTGACACTTGGCTTCTATAAAATAAAAGTGCAGAGTGGATTTGAGTTACCATCAGATAAATATTCCATTAGAGAACCGGTAAAATTGGCAGAGCAAAGTACCCTATTACCAATGTAGCGATTATAGACACAGGATATCACAGAGACACAACAAAAGGGTCGATGCATTTAAAGCTTAACAGCTTCGTACCTTTTCTCCAAGACTACGGCTCAAAGTTGTATCCTCTAACATAAGGCAATGTTATCGCTTGTAAATCTAAATGTAAAAATCAGAGGTGTTTCTAAATAAAACAGGACTGATCTGTGTTGTGGAAGAATGTACAAACCCAAGTGTGAGAATGTGATACTCCAGTCAGCCATAGTCTTCTCCACTATTTCAGCTACCTACCCATCCATCGAAATTCATTATAGAGATCAGGAGAGAAGCAGATTTACAGTAAGCCAGGATATGAATGCGGATTTGGCTGTCATTTCTAGACTGGTGTATGACTGACAGTTGACCAGCGGCAGGATATATGAACCACTGAACCTCTTCTCCAGCTTAAGTGCTGTCACATTGATACAATTCATGTGTGTCCAAGCATTGATGACTAAACCATTTAAAGCTTGGGGACTTGGTTACAAAAATTCTGTACCTACTCTAAGATGAAAAACATGATCCTAAAATCATGACTTTATGTTGTCATTGAATATTTCTTTGTTTCATACTGCAAAAAATATAAATATATCTCAGTACTATAATACCGATGAGATATATATAAAGCTGTAACCATTGGTGCAAGTATATAACAATATGGTTTTAGCTATTTCTGTCTTATTCCACTTAATATTTTAGATATTAAAAGTAGTTAAGTGAGAATTCATTAGTGGCGGCCATATTTTTTTAATCCATAAAGGCTTCTGAACACTGTGACCTTTGGAAAATAGGGTACCCTGCGAGTTATGTGATTTGTATAGAATTTGGAGCTCATGCTTCAGCCAATGTACAGCTTTTGGGCACTAGATTCTGTGATAGGACATTGATTCAGGGAACTAGTCTTGAGTGCTGTATGGAGTTGGGGAGGAAATTTCCCCTAATATGAAGCTATTAGCGCCTGCCTCATGGTTTTTTTTTGCCTTCCTCTGGATCAACATGTTAGGCTATAGGTTGAACTTGATGAACATAAGTCTACCTTCAACCTTAAAAATTATGAAACTGTGAATGTAGAGATGAAGAAAGCAAGCCATTATGCATCCATTACTTAAAAAACATCCCTCTACCAAAACTGTGCCGCTAACTATAGACCTGTCTCCTGTCTTCCCTTCATCTCTAAACTCCTGGAACGCCTGGTCCACACCCATCTTATCCGCTATCTCTCAGATAACTCTTCTCGACCCTCTTCAATCTGGTTTCCGCTCTTTACACGCTACAGAAACTGCCCTCGCTAAAGTCTCTAATGATCTACTAACTGCTAAATCTAATGGTCACTACTCCATGCTAATTCTCTTGGATCTCTTCACAGCATTCGACACTGTGGATCATCAGCTCCTCCTCACTATGCTACACTCTATCGGCCTCAAGGACACCGTTCTCTTCTGGTTCCCCTCCTATCTCTCTGACCGTTCCTTCACTGTATCTTTTGCTGGTTCCTCCTCTCATCTTCCCCTTACTGTTGGGGTTCCCCAAGGATCAGTCCTAGACCCCCTCCTCTTCTCTTTGTATACCGCCCCTATTGGACAATCAGTAGATTTGGTTTCCAGTACCATCTCTATGCTGATGACACCCAATTATACACTTCTCTCGTTATCATGCCTGCCTGTTTAGAAAACACCAGTGATTGTCTTACCGCTGTTTGTAACATCATGTCCACTCTCTCTCTGAAACTGAACCTGTCAAAAACTGAACTCCTTGTGTTTTCTCCCTCTACTAACCTACCTTTGCCTGACATTGCCATCTCCGTGTGTTTTTCCACCGTTATTCCCCAGCAACATGCCCGCTGTCTTGGGGACATACTTGATTCCGAGCTTTCATTCACCCCCCCACATCCGATCACTGGCTCGCTCTTGTTATCTCCACCATTTCTAGAATTCGACCTTTTCTTACTTTCGACTCTGCAAAAACTCTTACTGTTTCTCTTATTCATTCTCGTCTGGACTATTGCAACTCTCTATTAATCAGTCACACTCTTACCAACCTCTCCTCTCTCCAGTCTGTCTTGAATGCTGCAGCCAGGACCATATTCCTCACTAATCGTTACACCGATGCCTCTATCTTGTGCCAGTCATTACATTGGTTACCCATCCACTCCAGAATCTAGTACAAACAAACTTATTACCCTCACCCACAAAGCACTCCATGACTCAGCACCACCCTACATCCCCTCCCTTGTCTCAGCCTACCACCCTACCAGTGTCCTCTGCTCTGCTAATGACCTGAGGTTAACATCCTCAATAATCAGAACCTCCCACTCCCGTCTCCAAGACTTTTCACGTACTTCACCAATTCTTTGGAATGCACTACCAGGTTAATATGATTAATCCCCAATCCCCACAGTTTTAAGTGTCCCTATAAACATATTTGTTTAGACTGGCCTACCGCCTCAACGCATTAACCAAACTATCCCTGGGTGGCCCATTCAAATTTTTTTTTACCATAATCAGGTTCCTCGCATCTGGTTCTCACACACTTTATGCATTTAATAGCCCTCTGTGTCTGTACTGTTATATACTTTGGCTGTTAACTGGTTCATGCAGCATTACAGGAACACCCGATTCGTACACTATGGCTGGCCTGAACAATGAAAGCAAATGTTAGCATCCACCTTTCGTGTCTCCCCTTTTTCCTCATAGATAGTAAGCTTGTGAGCAGGGCCCTCATTCCTCTGGATATCTGTTTTGATCTGTGTTTTTTGTAATGCTGTAATGTCTATTGTCTGTACAAGTCCCCTCTATAATGTAAAGTGCTGCGGAATATGTTGGCCCTATAGAAATAAAATTATTATTATTATTATTATGAAGAAAGCAATGTGAATAATTTACTGAATGCTTTCAAACATCTTGGAAAACTTCTGGAGAGATTGAGCTAAAACACTTTATTTCTTTGTTAAAACACCATTATCAAAATGCCTTCATTCTATTCACATTTAGTTATATAATGTAGTCAATAGGACTAGTGTAGTAGTAAATAGTACTAGAATATTAAAGGAAATCTGTCAGTAGGAACACCCCTCCTAAGCTATCTGTATGGGCATGTAGTTCATAAGAAGCTGAATGAAACAACTTGATATCTATCTGTGATCTAATGTCTTATTCCATAGAAATCCATGTTTTTCATATATATTAATGAGCTGTTTAGGACTATGGGGCAGACACTGATCTGCATGAGAATCTGTCTCCAGAGGTTGTTTTAGATAAAAGAGGAGTTACCTATGTAATATGTAATGGCCGCTCTCTGCTCTCCTGATCTCACAGCAGAGCTGTGTGTGATTATAACTGACACATTTGCAGGTTCCTCTCAGCTTCAGCTTCCATCTCACAGGCAGCCAGTCTTTCAATATCTTTACAGTATAGCAGATCTGTAAGAGCTGGAGCTGCTAATGCGTTTGTAAGAGGCAATATTCAGGTCTACTGTTCTGTTTTAGTTACATCTCTCATACTGGTAAAACCTTGCTTCATGTACATAATCTCTGGAGGCAGATTGTCATGCAGATCAGTGTCAGTCCCATATTCCTGAACAGCTCATATACATATAAGAAAAGTTTGATTTCTCGGGAATAAGACATTGGATCGGAGATAGGTATCATTTTATTCTACTTCCTATGGCCTGCATTCCCATGTAGACGGCTTAGGAGGGTTTTTTCTCCTTTTTTTACCGGTAGTGATGTTTTCAATAATGCAGTCAGCTTTCTAATTGTGGTAACGCTAGTTAAAATTTTTGTTGCTTTGAGTTCAGTTTTGAAGGCTAGAGCCATAATAAAATTGTTAGACCTGTTAGGGTCTGAAATTGACACAGGTTTTGGTACAGATTTATGAATCCTATTCATGTAATTGGAATTTCCTCAACCCTATTCACATGCAGTTGAAAACATTTGGGTGAATTTTTGGCCACACTAGAGAAAAAAATCTCAGCACTCTTCTCATTTTCACGATTTCTGTTGAAAAAGTCAAGACTTGGCTCCAATAATTGAAATACCCTCATTGTTGGCTACTTCTACTTCATGATCTGTCCCAAGACACCTTGTACAATCCGCGTGTATCCTGGTAGATCATAGAGATGATCCCATATGTTTGCGTTAAAGAGGATGGCTACGAGATCTATTAATTAAAGAAACAACCGGTTTTAGAAGTACAGAGTCTAACGTTGGCTTTTTTAAGCATAGTATTGTACTATTTTAAGAAAGAATCCTCATTTTAGTTAGTCCTAATTAGAACACCTCCTGGCTAGCTCAATTGCTAATTCCTGGTATTATCGTACTGATGCTACGTGTATCTACTAAGCCTTTTAAACAAAACATAGATTAGGAAGGTTTGCCTGCATAGTATCAAAATAAATTCTCTATTCACATAGTAATTCCACTCATGACTTAAGAATGCCAACTGGAGACCAGCCTGCAACATTTGAAACTACTTAGCAAACCTTTCATTTTTTTAGGGTTATTATTGTAATCTAACCCTTCAAGAAATAGGGAGTGACAGTCAGGAATTTACCTCGCCAACGTGAGTCAAACTTGTTTCATCAATTGCCAAATGTAGATTGCAGATAGAAAATAGCAATTAAGAAAATGTGTTTAGAATCGGTCAGTGAAGAATAGTAAGTTGTTCCAAGTTTGACAGTTTTTAGTGAAAGGATCTTTGTTTCTTCTTATGATTATTCTTCCGCTGCCTTGTTGAGAGTAATTGCAGATGTGCGTAGTGATCCAACAACATAGAAAGCCCCCAAAATCTTGAGATTACCTTAAAGCCTTTGCCTTTCTGTCACATTCCGAGGTTGCTTTTTGGCTTTTTTTTTAAGTCATCGGAAAGTGTTCTGGTTCTTTTGAAAGATTAAGAGCTTCCTTTGGAAAAATGACAAGGAGGAAATTCAAGGAACAAGAGTATTTAAGTAAAAGCTAATCTGTCTTTTGTAAAAATATAGACGGATTAAGCTATTAAAGTCGACATGCCTGGCAGGTTTAGGTCATTCACCAAGCTCTAGGAGGAAACATTTGATAGATTAGGTAAGCTAAGTATTGTCACCATTTCTTCCTCTTTGATGCATTATTTTATAGGCGACTTATAGTATAAGGTACTTTTTCTTATGCAATAATATAATGATTGTCAGTTGGTCAACTAAAATTCAATGGCTTTCAGTTTAAGCTAAAAAAAATTACGAAAGTTTCAAGATTTTTTGGAAAATCAAAGAGAAAGAGACAAAAACAATTAGTAGTGATGACATCTCAGATATAAATACCGTCAGGTCTTCCTTTCTTGGAAAATGATGACATACCACTATAAAATGATGTACTTTTCAGTTACAGCTATGTTCATACGTAGCGTTTTTCCACGCTTTTCCTATGAAAATTTGCAGCATTTTCTGCCCCATCAAAAGGATCAGATATTTCTGAAATTTCATGCTCATGTTGCTTTTTTGTCCCTTGCAGATTTAAAGCAGTTTCAGATCTGCAGCATATAAATTCTTTCAGCTTTTTGCAGCATTTTCACCCATTTTCAGGAATGTGGAAAAAAAGCATTAAAAACGGCATAAAAAATGGACACAACACTCGCAACGTTTTTCCAACCCATCAGTTTTTGGAATGGATTTTTCTGCAGTAATTCCAGAACGTTTGCACAAAGCCTAAGGTTTAACTGCAGGGAACCACATTGACCATGAAAACAAAGTGAGCTACAGACCTTCCATATATGCCCCCAAAGGCATCACTTCTATCTAGGTGCTGTTGCGAAAACGTCAACCGAGTATTATTTGAATGAGTTGCAGTCACTGACCAAAAGGGGGACCGGACCGAAAGGGGAACTGTTCAGGGATAAATTTTTAATTCAAAAAAATATTTTCAACAAATCTGTGAGAGACTCAACGTGCAGACCTATGCTAATTGGAAAGCAGAAGTGTGTTTTAGTAATATCTTGTCTCTTGATCTTACTCTAGTCCACGCTAAAGGCTTGGTTGACCACCAAGAGCTTAAAAAGACCGCTGTTCCAGAAGAAGTAGGTACCAGCAGAAAATTTATGAGCATGTTGGCTATTTGTCAGGCCACAATTATAAGATTATTCATCTAATTAAAATATTTCCAACTTATATTTATTTGTTTTATTCTGTTTTTTTTTTTTTTCAGTTCACAATAATTGATTAAAATAATAAACTTTAATAGTAAAATATGCTACATGTGCTACTGCTACAGTGTGTAGGCTTTTAAACTATTTCATTAACATTTTCCCCCAAATCGGTCATGGAAAGCTACAATTATTCATTTGAATGCTGTACATCCGCAGAAAATCTGTATGGGATTACTAGTCAAGATTTTGACTTATTACTTTGGAGATCATCTGCTTGTGATACCATAGTCTCAAGAGACTGCTGTGTATTCAGAATTTCTCCACTCTCTTTATAGTAAATAGGATGTCTTGTCCCACTTTGATACTGTTAACTGGGTAAATTCATCTATGCGCTTTTCATGTTTCGATACCTATTCAAAATAAACAGTCCCTTTACATAGTTGACTGATCTAGAGCACTATTCTAGCATCCTTTTCTTTTTAGTGTTCTAAGTTCCCTGCCGATAGTGTTATACTTACCAGCCGCCGCCTTGGTATTGCTCTGGTCGATTTCCAGTCACACTTGCCAAATCACTTGTGTTTGCCGGTCAAGCAGGAAGTCACAACTCAAATCTATGAGAGCCAGAACAAGGCCAGAGCGAAATGCTCATTGACTTACATTTACAGATTTTGACCATTACCTCTGATTTCCAGTGAGTCAGAAGTTGTGATCACAAGATGACAGCGCTATCTACTTATTTTTATCTCCTTCCTTCTATGGCTCCCGTAAAGCAAGAGCTGTCAATGAAGGAAAAAGAAGGTGGAGTGAGTGTGAGCATAAATAGATGGGAAGATGCACTGAACTGTTTGACCATATGTAAAGCTGGTGATCTGAATGCAACAGTGGATACACCAGGCAGGGATCAACAATCTACTGCTACTTTATTTATTTAACAGGGTTAATACAAGAAAGATTATTATCTTTCGAAAGTAAATCACATGAACAAAACATTTACAATATTCACAATACTTTTCACAGTCAATTATATATACAGAGATACATTAGTTAATCCACAACATCAAATATGTCTTCAATTGCAGTTCAGGATTTATGGGTCAACTCCTTTGTGGCATGCAGGTGACAAACGCTGTAATGGCAGGAACATTCACAAAGGTGCATCTGCAACTATCTGGCACCTGACAAGGGCTGCTGCGCCGACTCACTAACAGCTCTCTCTGGGCCGCTCTAGCATCAGCCGGACCCTGTCTGGCCTGCAGTCCTTCTGCCCACACTCAGTACTGTAAGTCTCTTCTGAAAGTGATGGCCCATCTAACTCGTCGCCTCCGATCACCAGCCCAGGCTTGGGTCCCTGGCTGGATCTCCTCAGAGCCTCTTCAGTACTTGACCGCCGATGAATGTCTCCTTGGTCCGTATCGATGAGGGCTGGTCCGTGGCTGTTGACTAGTGTCATCTTGGTCAAGAGCCTTAGCCAGCGTTGTTCGGGTCTTCGCTGCTTTACATTGACAGGTGAAGTCTGGACCTTGACTGGCGTAGCTCTGCTCTTCAGTGCTTGACCGTCATCGTCTGAGCCTGGGCTTTGCTGGTATAAACGGCTATAGCCAACTGTCACTGGAGCTGCAGCAGGAGCAACTGTCACTTTCCTTGATGCCAAATCTTCTCTCCTGGCGTGCTGGCCTTTTGTATCCAAGGCTGGCTTTGTCACCATCACCTGACCCGGAGCACTGGCTAAGTCTATCCCTCCTGCAACTTCTCTCCTTGAGATCAGTTCTGCAGAATTTTGTTCAGGCCTGGAAGCCGCGTGGCATTGAAATGTTTATCCTCTGTGCTCCGTTTACTTACACAGGCTAAGGGTGATTGAGCACCTCATTAGTTTACTGGAATGTAAAACAATTTATTGCAAATTCAGTAACAGATTTTAACACTAAATGTATGCTTATTTTTAAGACGGTTTCCCCTACAGGGTGCTGTGATTTGGTTTGAATAGTCATTTTCTGCTGACAGACTAGCTTTCATACACATCCTTAATTTTTATGCTGTTTTTTGAACAAAAGTCAAAAGTGGATGAGATGTAATATATAGAGGAAAGATCTGTTGATGAATCCACTTCTTGCTTGGGTTAAAAAAACTGCTGTAATTGTTTCCTAATTTGTATCCATCAGTGCCTGCTGATAACGGTGATTTTGAAGAGATAGCTACCCCATTAAATAGTTAAGCTTACCAGATCCTTAAGAGTTAAAAAATCAAATCTTTATGTTTCTGATGAAATAGGATGAATGCAAATGTTCTCGGAGTCTCATTATGAACTCCTGCTGTTTTTCATTAGCCTAGACAGTTATTCATCATTATGGTTTTATACTGTGCACTTCAGTATACTAAATATCTTACGAAAATAAATAGAGAACTTCGGAAGATTAAAAACAGAACTTCAATTTTCTTTCTACTTTGATAAAAATATAATTTAAGTTTTCTGCCAGAAGTAAAAAATGGTACCGTACATAGAAATGTCAAAATTATGTGTCCGCTGCTAATTTCTCAAGCTTGAAGTAGCACAAAAAAATTCTAACTGCATACCACTTTGCCATAAAGAATTAGTTGCACTTAAACTCTTATTGATTATCTTCAAAAATGCACAAATTTGGCTTCTTTTGATTTTGTGTATCATTGGATAAACAGCTTTTCTGCCATCAACAACTTAAGATCTCCATACATGCTCAGTGTCATTAACCATACAAATTTAAAGGGAACCTGTCAGCAGGATTGTGCACAGTAACCTACACACAGTGCCAGGTTGGTGCCATTATACTGATTACAATGATACCTTGGTGGATGAAATCCATCTTATGGTGATTTAATCTTTATTTTCAGTTTTGAGTTAATGATATGCTAATGCTCCGGGGCGGCCTGTGGGGAGGTGTTATTCATGTGGTGCTCTGCTTAGGTATTCATGTGTATATCTTCTGACAGGTCACTGATCCCTCAGTGACCAGCCCGTAGTTTACATAATGAATATTATATATCTTGGAAAAAAAAAACTTTTGCAGGCAGGCGCCGATGGTGGTACCTGCACTGCAGCATATTTGCCTATGTTCTGGGTATATAATTAATATGTCCTAATATATCCTAATATTTAAAAAAAGTCCATTTGAAAATGGCGTCCACCACGCCTCCGCAGTTGCAGCTATTGGTGATCCGATAGCTGCTACTGCACAGGCAGCGGCGGCATCATCTTGGTAGGGAAAAAAAATTCCTTCTCCAAGATGGCACTGCCGGTACCTGTGCAGTAGCAGCTATCGGCGATTGCCGTTACCTGCTACTGCCCATCGCCGGGGTGCCATCTTGAAGGAGGACATTTTTTTTCTATCGCAAAATGTCACCGCCAGCGCCTGCACAGTAGCAGCTATCGTATCAGTGACCTGTCAGACACTATACACATTAATACCTAAGCAGAGCACCACATGTATAACACGTCCCCACAGGCCACCCCAGAGCACGAGCATATAATTAACTCAAAACTGAAAATAAAGATTAAATAACAACTCTAAGACGGATTTCATCGACCAAGGTATCATTGTAATCAGTATAACGACGCCAACCTAACACTGTCTGTAGGTTACTGTCCACAATCCTGCTGACAGGTTCCCTTTAATACTTGTGCTAATGTGCATAAAATGGTACCTCTTTCTGCTATAAGGATGACTCGCTATGCTCTGCCATATTTTTCTATAGGATACCGCTCTCTTTTGATTTTCCTCTTACCTCTCTCACTCGCTGGTCTGCCTTCCTTTCATTTTTCCCTTAATGTTGGGGTTCCTCAGGGTTCAATCCTAGGTCCCCACCTCTTTTCTCTACACCACTCCTTTTTGACAAACCACCAGCAGATTGTATTTTCAGTACCATCTATATACTGATGACTTCCAAATATACACACCTTCTCCTGATATCACAACCATGCGTTGTTACAAAATTCCAATATTTGTCTTTCTGCTGTCTCTTAACCTCCGTTTACTCGCCCTCTACTTGAAACTGAATTTTTACTAATCTGAATTGCATCCCTTTATTAACCTACCTAAATATTGCTTTTTCCGTGGGTGGTTCTGTCATAGCACCCAGGCAGCTCGCTTGCTTTTTTGGGGTTATATTTTTTTCAGCCTCTATATTTAATTAATCATACACTCATATCACCTTTATCTCAAAACATCTCCATAATCCAACCTTTTCTTACCTTTGACTCTGCAAAAAGTCTTTCTGTTGGTTGCTCTGATTCATTCTCGTTTGTACTACTGCAACCCTCTACTAATTGATCTTACTCTTGCTAAAGTCTCTCCTTTCCAATCTATCCTGAATGTGGTAGCCAGGATCCTATAAATGTCCAGCCCCTTCACTGATGCTGCCACCCTGTGCCAGTCATTGCACTGTTTGCCCATACGTTACCGAGTCCAATGTAAACTGAACACTCTCCCACAAAGATCTCCAAAGTTTTGCACCATCATACTTCTCCTCCCTCATCTTTGTCTATCACCATACCCGTGCCCTCCATTCCATTATTGATAAAAGACTAACATCCTCTACAATCTGAACATTCCACTCCAGTCTTTAGGACTTCCACTCTGTTGCACCAGTTGTTTGGAATACATTACCTTAAGTGTGCTCTAAAAACAAATCTTAGACATGTCACCGCATCTCAATAATCTAACTATTCCCTTTTCTCCCTTCCTTAATTTTACTAAGAATTTGGTCCCTTTTATCATCTGTTTCTACTCCCGCTTTATTTGTATACACCTATTTATTAAAATGATGTTCGGACCAAACACAACAGGCACTCTTTAGATTTTGTGTTATCCCTATTTCCTAATGGATTGTAAGCTTGTGTACAGGTTTCTCATTCCTCTTGTTAATTTTTGAATTGCGTGTTACTTTGTCTTTGTCTTATATGTTTGCACATGTCCCCTCTGAATTGTTAAGCAC
>VIAB01000856.1:45967-55967 GCA_009801035.1 Oophaga pumilio | reverse complement strand
TCTTGAACCCTAGTTTTTCTCTTTTTCCCTTAGATTGGAGCTGATATTTGAACGTGCAACTTTAATTTTCAATGCTCTACTTTATATGTATTTTTCATATTTATATTGCTATAATAATTGAGCTCCTCAGGTGTTAACATTAAGTTTACAAAGATGCTGTGAGAGTATACAGCTTCTTTGCTGCAGACAAACCCTGTTTGGCTCATATGACAACTTTTGCAACAGCTTTGTACTGTTCATTATTTCAAATAAAAATTTAATTTAAATAAAAAAAAAGATGATGCACAGTTTTGTAAAAGTGGCTTGAGGGTCAAAAGATTTGTTTAGTTTAGGAAGCCAATGTTAAAACATACTATTAGGGTATTTAGAGTTGATAGAAAGTTCCACATTTGTGACCTCCATTTATAATCCGAAGCAGAGCAGCTCCAAGAGCCTGTTTCTTCTACCTGAAAGACTTGTCCCATCCATCAAACTCACAAAAAGCCCATTGATTTAGTGATCATTATGAACTGTTTCTTGGCCCTGATGTGACATTGCAGGAAAAAATGTCTGCTGAAACAATAAAATATGAGTAGAAAATTGAAAAATTAATTTGAGATGATCAAAAAGATTAACAGGACCCTTGTCCGGGGCCAAGTTGGTAGCTAGAGCTTAACGATCTGCCTCCTACCTGCCAGAATCCCTTAAGCATCTTCTGATTTATAGGCCCAATGCAACATCATCGTTAAGGCATTATGCATGCATGAACTGGGCTTTTTAGTTAGGAGAGGTGCAGCAGGTTCCAGCAGGTAGGAGGAGGCTTGCAGGGCTGTAGTCCAGCGACCATGGACCACCTACTTGGTCGCTGGACAAATGCGCAACAAATCTTTATAATCATCTCTAATATTCACAGTTGCAAATATTTCTCTTAATTTCGCAAGAAATTATTTCTGGGTATGCCATATTCATGGTAATGTTCTCAATCGATTTTTCCTACTACACCTAGAGAACCTAGTATTGGCCAACTAATCAACCCCATCATAGTTTGGAAATCATTGTATACCAAGAGTCTTCGTTCCAGAATTTTCATAGTTTCTCTATTAAAATTTTCTTAGTCAAATGACTGTCCTTATGAAAGATAAAGAACATCAGATCAGTGGAGGATCGACACCTGGCACCCTCGTCGATCAGCTGATTTCTGCTTCCATTGTGACATCGTGTAAACAGTGATCTGAACAGCACAGGTCTCTTCACATGAGAACTGCCGATCCGCTTCTATTCTGTTCAACAGCTGGTTGGTAGAGGTGTTGGATGTCGGAGCCCCACTGATCAGATATTGTAAAGTCATGAAACCCCTTTAACTGCTTGTATATGACTTATACTAAACCACTTTAACTATTGAGAAAATGGCAGAACAATGTTTAAAATTTATTTTTTTATTAATAGGTAGCTATACTATAAAGTTATTTTGGTACAGTAAAGAGTTAAGATTTTTATATGAATCTTTATCTAGATTCTTAATATCTGTTTTCCATTAAATTGGATACAGCTATGTGGGATTGCATTTCCTATTGTTTACTGAGAGTAAGGCCACACAGCTATATCTGCTTATTAAATGGCCCATAGATTAGCATTAGCAATGACAGCATAACCAGTAAAGCAGAGTAATGAAGTCATAATTGCGCATATTCTTTAATTTCTTACACAACACCATTAAACCTTTTAACAAAGTAATTGAGTTTTAATGGAGTGAAATCCTGGCACTCTTAAAGCTTCATTTTTTAATTAGCTTGCTATTTCCCTTGGACTTATTTGGCTTAACATCCCTCCTGCTTTTGATGTACTCTAAATTCTGAAACCACTTAGGCATTCAATCCAATTTAATAATTCATAATTACAAAATCACCTTTTATTTTGGAATAAAGGAATTCATCAAGGGTATCATTTCTGTGCTAATTAATGTTGAACGCCCTCAAAGTTCTCCTTTCCACATACATTAAACCACAACTGATTTGACAGTGAGAACCGATTATTCTATCTGCATCAATGTCTGCTTCTGGCTTTGTACTTGTGCTGTGGTTCAGTGTCGTGCTGTTTATTGCCCCATATTAAGGCTTTCTACTATTCATTAACTATTTCTTGGTTTTCTTCTAGTTATTCCATTCATATCCTCCAGCTGTATCGGGCATTCCTCCCATGATCCCACCTACCGGACCTTTTGGGTCACTTCAAGGAGCGTTTCAACCTAAGGTAAGAACATGTTCAGTTATTAAATTCTATTCTATAATATTTGGATAGTCTCAATGAATACTAATTGTGTATTTATATTGGGTTTAAATGGTACATTCCTCAAAATATTACTTCCATAAATTTTAGCACTATTATAATGAAACACAATGCTTTGGCCGATCGTTCAGCCGATAGCAAAGTCAGCCAATTCTTCCATAAACAGGAGTGCTCGCTAGGCCAAGTTCTCCTGTATTCTCTATGGGAAAGCCCCCAGCTGACTTGTTGGCTGGCAGTTTATCTCCATGAGAACAATTAGATTGACAGTACACAATTGAACATGTGTGATCAACTTTTCCGGTAACCGTCAGTCGGCTGGCACCCCCATCCACATACACCTTAAGCCATCGGCCGAACCCGTTGACATCGGCGGGTTCTGTCAACATTAGTCTCGTGTATTGGAGCCTTTAGATAAAATATTTCACTATGTCTCTGCTCATATTTGCATTTGTCAATTCCATTTTCCTGCTTTGTCATAGGAGTTGAAAAGCAAAATTGACACATGCTTAGATCCATCATAACATGGTTGACACCTGACAGACCCCATTGACTTAAAATTTGTCTGTTGGCTACTGTCACAGTGTCTTTATTATATCCAGAAAAAAATAGGGTATACTGCTTCATTTTTTATGGCAAATTTGATGGAATAGAGAATACAGCCTGTAATGCAGATGTGAACACAACCTAAAACACTGATCATTCTAGCATCATTGCTTCCATTCATAATGGGGTCATAACAACTATATGCATTGCAGATTTCCAAAACTAATGTCCTAAACTGGACAATGAGAGCCTAATATTATCAAATTATCCAAACCAAAACCACAAAACTAAACAAGCAAAATATTACTTTCGATTCAGAATCGGAACCAAGTTACGAAATTTGAGGAGGTTATTTATAAAAAGTCTTACTTTCAACAAAAGAAATTGACACGACTGGTCTAAGCCATGTAACTGGAATAAATATTATGTCTGGAAATATATTGTTTGTGATACTTTTAATAAACACAATGTACAAATTTCACACATTCTCGTACTTGTTTTCAACATTCAGTCAATATCTGTCAAAAAAATTGGCAACAAATTTTAAGTTTGTGTTATAAAAGTTGGTCAGAATCATATTCAACCATTTACTATACTTAAAACATATTTCTGTTCTGTGGAACAAAGAGGTTTTCCATATTGTGTGTGCCTTTGTTTTACTCCTCCCTGGTGGCTTTCCTCTGTAATAGAGTAAGACAACATCTTTCCCTGAAATGGCGTTTTATTAGCAGTTGCCCATCCGTACACTAATTACTTTTTCCCTAATTGTTGAGTGCATTTCAGCTCAAGTGGTTTCTTTTCTTTATGGTGCTATCATAAGACAGTTAAGTAGCTCTGGAAGTCTAATCTGCACTTGCAATCTAATACAGTTGTGACCCAAGGTCATTGTTACAAACTTAACCTGCTTATGTGATGTGATATTTGTAGTCAGTGCGCACCCTTAATGGTTTGTGAAGGTAATAGCAGCCTGTTAAGCTTAGTGGTCAAAGTTCATCATCAATTATGCAGGACATGGGAAGGTATTGTTTTCTTCTTTATCCTAAAGTGTAACTGAAAAGGAACCAGTGTACACATGTTTAATGATACATTAGCTACCTGCATTGTATCTATATAGATGCCATTGACGAAACATTTTGTGTAATGCCTAGCTAGATTAAAGTTCCATTTTATAAAAGGAAAATGAATGACCGTTAACCAGAGGAACACACAACTGAGCATTCAGTCTAGATATAATTGGCGGTACAGGGCAGCTCAGAAGCAGAGCGGTTCAACTGATAACTTTGTGGTACCGCCAAAGTATCCGTGTGTAATTTCATCCAGGTTAGAGATGGGAGCTTTTCTCATTATCACTGACCCTTAGGGAATATTGTCTAAGACACTCAGCCTACTGACACTCGAAAGAAAGAATTGTACTGTGACACTGGCCTACAACCTGTAGAACGGTAATACTAACCTGCTTTTTTAGAAGGACAAGGTTTATGTTACAACTTAAAGGTTGACAAAAGGGTGAACGCTGGAAAGATTCATGTTAATATAGCCCTTCGTCTCCACTGCCGTAGCTGATGATGTTCAGCTTCACTTATCAAGGGAAGTCACAGGCCATTAGGCGTGAGCTGCCTGAAAATGAAAAAGAAACTGCCAGGCAAAGGGTCTTGTCAAAGACAAAGCTAAAGAGATAAAAAGTAGCACAGAGAAAAAAGCTATTTTGTCATGTCCAATTAATTTCAACCGTTGTGTCTTTCTCAGACTTCCAATCCTATTGATGTTGCAGGAAGACCTGGAACTGTCCCTCACACACTGTTGCAGAAGGACCCAAGGGTAAGTGGAAGAAGAACGACTCCACGGTTCACAGTGTCACCATTATGTCAACATATTTCTAACCCTACTTGGAGTGATAAATGTCCTTGTCGCAAAAAGCTAGTCAATCTTACACCTTATGCTTTCTTCAGACTATGATGTCCATGCTTTGGGGATATTTCTTCATGCTATATGAACTCTTGTGTTTTTTCTTGATTATTTTCATTGTCATTTCATATAGTATTCCTGTTATTTGCTTCAGGACAAACTCATATTACCGAACCTGTCATATTAGTCCAAGTACAGATCTCACTAGGGGATCCTTCAGGCTGCTTGACATACCTGGATCTAATGTTACATCCCTGTTCAAAGGACAAATATCCCTCTAAATTTAGAGCTTATCAGGAAGGATTGGCATGGGAGATAACTCCATGCTGATGACAGGCATTGAGTAAGGAGATTCACTAAGGAGATAAAAAGGATTATGGAAAGAGCTCAGTAAATGTCTCTTGTGCCATTTACTATCAGATACAGTTGTTTTTGTTAGGTGAATGACATAGAAAATGCCTTGATACACCTTCTGGGTTCCATGTGTTTATAGACTATTCTTATATTAATAATTATTATAATTTACTGTGCTTATAATAATTTACCCAATGCTGTTTATTTAAAACACGGAATTATAGAAATCCAGTATTGCATTCATTGATGTTGGATTTTATATTACTGAAAAAATTGAATGCAAATGATAGATGATTAGAACACATTACTGGTACAAAAACTACAATATTTGCTTAAATGCGAATATTATTTAAGATATTCTACTAACAGTGAGAATAAATGAGGTATTTAACTGTGATTGGATTGTAGTATTTGGCAAGTTTGCTCACTTTGGACCTCTTGTAGCATTGTAGTTTGTGGAAAGTAAGAAACCTTTTCTGCAGGCATGCTAAAAAATGCAGAATGACGTTTCTTTTCGAGATTTGTCATTGTCCTTCCCAACTGATCCGAAAGCATCGGTGCACAAGATTTAGCTTTTGTAGCATTGTACATGTGGCCTATGCTCTGTGGTAGTGGCGCAGCTTTCTGTGACACTATAGATCACGGAGAACTGTGAATGATGGACATATTGTGTAAAAAAAAGTGTTTATGATCATTTGAAATGTCAGATATCCTTTCTCTACATTGGCAAGGACTCATCAAATTGAGCCATCCACATGGACCTTGTATAGTAAGATTTTCAAGGATTATTTCCAAAATAGTAAGTTATGCTCCATCCATAGCACAGTTCTCATCTATTTCTGCTATTTCTTGCAGTCGTTTACACAATGGCTCCAATTTATCAAAGCTTTTATGTCAGAATTCAAGCATAAAAGCTTTCAAAAGTCACAAAATTTAGGTACAACTTTGAGTTGCCATTTTTGCCGTTTTCACCCCAGTTTCTCCCAGTTCTGCCAAAATAGGCGGAATGGGGTGCCATGAGGGATGTGAAGCCACAGCTTAATTCATGATGAGCCATGGTGTTCCATACACCTTAAGTCTCACTACAGTCCCCTACTGTAGTGAGATTTTTGGCCTGGCCCATGAAGGTGCACGCCACTCGACAGACACTCCAGAGAAGTCGTGCACCTGTTCATGAATCAGGAGGGTTTGACTCCATAATGCAACCTCATCAAGACCGGCGTGATTAACGCTGTTTTTGAGGAATTGAGCCCAGTGTTTTGAGTGGCTGTCATGCGTACGTCCTTCGCTGCATTCAAGAAGGTGTTCTGCAAAGCCGAGTTCCAGAGACCCTTTCTTGGGAACAATGAGAGTCCCAGTGGTTAGACCCCCAGTGATTAGTAAGTTTTTCCCTTTTCTAGCAAATTATCTTAGAAATAACCCTTTACACCACTGGATAATTGTATGACATGTTAATATAACATTAAAAGACAATGATATTTCTATTTATCATGTTTAACATGAAACTGCTAAAGACACTTTAGTTTCTATAAATATAATCTTTGAAAAATTGGTATTGCCAGCAAATCTGCATTTCTTATCTCGCAGGATAGATTGCAGCAAAATGTTGTGCTTTGTTTGTTTCCCTTTTGTCAGCTGTCAGAAACCCAGAAGTCAGGCCTGTCACTTACCATCAAATCATGCCCCAAGATGTCACATCTTGTTAAGATTATTACACGTGAAGAAGGTTGATGTGAGAGGCTTGGAAGGCTATAATGAGATGCAGTACATGCTTTGTTGTGTGCTAGTTTTAGAAACCATATGGAGATGTGCAGTAGAAATGCATACATATTCTGTGTTCCAGTATAAACCATGTGGGTAAATTCTGCCAGTGCCAAGGGTGGCAAAACTTACTACAGTAACTATACATTTGTCACTGTATAACCAAGCTCAAGGTTTTCTTTACATTATTTATACATACATAGGCATAAAAACATGTTTTAGCATTAATGACTTATCCTTAGTATGGGTCATCAATGTCTGATCGATCGGGCTACAAGACCCAGTACCCCCGCCGATCAACTGTTATTGGTGACGAGCGTCTGCCGGTGATACTCACTTGCACAGCTGATCCTCTGATAGTGGCCGCTGCAGGGTCCTACACATCCACCTCCTATTAATTTGAATAGGAACCTGATATGTAGGACCAAGCCTCGGCCACTATCAGAAAATGTCCATCTCTGCAGTATTTACGTGTGGTGACGCCAACACTGATAAAAGCTGATTGGCGGTGTGTAGGTTATTGGACCCTAACCGATCAGACATTGATAGGTCATCATTGGTAAAATAGTGGTCAACCTGTTTATTCTGAGTGCACTGAGCACGTCAGTAAGGACTGGAATTTTTTACTCCGTGTTAAGTTGGATCTCCTGTATATCCTTAACATACTGTACTGCAGAAATTGACAAATGACATACATAAATATAAAGGTGTAACTACAGCTTGGACTTTTTGCCTAATGTGACCTGAATTATCACCACTCACATACAGCAACAGTTATACTATTAGAAAGCCGAAACCACTTCTGTCCTAATATACAAATGAAAACCACAATATACAGCATATAAAAATGACACTATGGGAATCCATTGCAATTATAGGGTCTTGTTAAGCCATATTTTTGGTCGGGAAAACACACCAGCCAATAATTTATGTGTCAGTGTGCACTGGTCTGATCACCATTATGGACAAGACTAGTGCATGTAATAGAGCTCCTGTATCCATTCCCTATGGGGATCTATTGGATATGACTGGACTGATATTTATATGGTCTTCTGGACCCAGCCTGTCATCTCACTGCTGGGGAATATACTGTATTTTGCTCTGGATATGAGAATTTCATCCTACACATTGAGAAGACAGCAGTTATACGGAATAAGCAATTCCTTAATTTTCAAGTTGAGTGAACCTACACCCCAAATAATAAATAAAAGAGGTTTCCATCGCCTCTCAAATCCACATCAGAAGGTGAGAGGTACCACTGACGCAGCAGCCATTGGCCCTATCAGGTCTCATGCTGGACCAGCAGATATTGGGCATCAGACCTATTATTTAGGTATGGAATAATGCACCATACCGGTTGAACATGCACAATACTTGACAATAGCTAGCTGACTTTATGTCAGTAGCACCACTCATCTCCCGATGCAAAAGGGACAGATGCTGAATACCTTCTTTATAATCTATTTGAGATTTTTAGATTTATTTTTGCTTCTATTCTCTTACATTTCACCACAATAGACATGTTCTTGTTTTGGAACTTTATGCTGTGTTGTATTCTTTTGACACCGCTTTTAAATTGCAAGTTAATTAAAGTAATATTTTCCAATCCTTCAGCTCCGCACACCAAGATATATGCTTTGTGCCTCATGTATTGGACTGATGCTGGTATTGTCTCCGCACAGCTTTCTGTTCATTAGCCATGGAGAACAGTCATAAACTGCTTTAGTTTATGATCAGTATCTACGTTAGCATAGATATCTTTATATGTCCAAGAAAAAAGTTTTAATCTAGATTTTGAGGAGGCATCAATTGCCTTTAAGGTAGCAGCCAATTCTTTCTTCAAAGCATTACAGCTTTCCCCGCGGTGAAGGGGTGGAGAGGGGTTGTGCGTGAAATGCAGTATTTGTTGTTGTAACAATACAGTCCCGTATTCCCCGAGCTGCTGTATTATTGAGAGTGCTGATGAAATATTGATGTAATTGGTGGATTGGAGTCTCTTGATTTCCAAGTCGGAGTTTGAACAAACAAGAACACATATTGAAAGCTTTAGCTATGCAGACTAGACAATAGCATGTGATATTTGCATTCATATTCTGTACACTACAAAAAGATTCTTGTTCTTTCTGTGGACAAAATTGGTACTAGATAGCCTCATCCTAGCCATGTTTGATTAATTTACTCCTGGCCTGACAAGTCTGCCAGTATGTTTCAGTCAGTGCACATACATTACAATGTATCTTCAATGATGGGAGTGATATCCATGAGGAAAACGCCTCTCACTATTGCAAAAATTGTTCATGTTCACTGTTGCACTTGTATGTTACAACAAGGTGTCCATAGTGTTTAATCATTAAAGAAGTTGTCCACTACTTTAGCATTGACAACACTATCCTCAGGATAGGTCATCAATGTCTCATCGGTCGAAGTTCGTCTCCTGGTAACCCCGCCGATCAACTGCGGTCAGCGGCGGCCTCCGGCTGCAAGCATTCCCTTGTGGGGCTAACCGTCTTCTGGTAGTTGCCGAGACTTGTTACTGTTCAAATCAATAGGCGGCGAATGTATAGTACCCTGCTCCAGAGAAGTCGGAGCAGCTCCACAAATGAGTACTACCATCCAGCCACCGACACCGACAACAGCTGATCGGCAGGGGTGCTGGGTGTCGGAACTCGACCAATCAGACATTGCTGACCTATCCTAAAGATAGGTCATCAATGTTAAAGTAGTGGACAAACTCTTTAAGAAGTGAGAAAGATGTCAAGTCCTGTTACTAATGAAAGACTTCTCTGGTTATATTGTTAATGGTTACAGCTCAACTTTCATCCTTCGGCAATACAGCCAATTGTGTGAGTCTATTTCTGGGATAAAAGCAACATCTTTTATACTTCTCTCAATACCCTTAAGGTCTCATCACATAATTCTTGCAGTGTTTTATTTGCTTGTAGGAAGCACAGTGACTTCTGTGCTTTTTTTGCAAGCTTTTTCTGCTGTGTTCTCTCTCTCTCCTCGAAAGTTTGGATACACTTAGTCATGCAGTGGTTCTCCTTGTTCTTATTGGAATGTGCACATTATAGATTCAGACAGGAGGCAGGAAAACTATGAAACAACACACAAGAAGTAAAGAAACACGTTTCTAACGTAAAATGTGCACTTAACCTTATGTACTGTATATACT